>PVKS010006691.1:0-77058 GCA_004027875.1 Aplodontia rufa
TAATAATAATCATCATGATGAGAGGCTTAGAAGCTGTCAAAGACTACTTTTTTGCATTACCCTTGTAATGGAAATTTACAATTCAGCTACCCTCATGAAAGTTATGCAAATATACTAAACAATACAGGGGAGATTTGAGCTTTTAGAATTTTTGACTAATACTAGCATAACTATAATTATCATTTCAAAGTTTTAATAATAACATTATTTGCATTTTCTTTAACACTATTTTTTTAAAAGAATTTCTAAATACCTGAGTAAATATTTGTAAATTTTCACCATGAAACAGAAAGGCCATTCAGTAAGTAAGAAGGGAACATTGCAGACCAGAATTGATTACTTTAATATTCAAGTTTATAAGTTCAACTCAGAAACAGCTTTGAACCTACAGGATCTAATGAACCGAAGAGTAATCAACAGTGTTTCAATGAAGAGCAATCACCATTCACAAAAGGAGCAAATCAAAACCTTATAATTATCCCAAATATCTTTCTCTCCTTCCCCTTCCTTATCAGATCCATATCTGATCAGTATGTCCTACATCCTTTCTCTACTTTCTGTTCTGGAGTCATGCATTACCTGGTCCCAATATAAATCTTGTCCTTTACCCCACTTTCTGGGTTTCAATCTTCTTCCTGTCTTACAGTGCATAGTCTCTTACTACTTTCCATTGTGGGATACCTGTATGTCATTGCATTTCGCTTAAACATCACCTCAGGGACAACTTCCCTGGATTTGAGCAGAAATTGGTTCTTTCTATCATACCCATGTTCTAGGAAGCTCTTGTCATGACTATAGTTTTTATTCCTTGGGAGATAATTTGGGTCAAATTTTTCTCCATGTTCTCTCTTCACTCCCACCCCAAGGGCACAGACAGTGACTACTTTGCTCATTGTTGGATGATGTCCACTAAGTATGGATAGGCTGACTAAATGCAGATTTTTAATGCATACCTAAAGTGTAGCTTGGACTTTGCAAGAATTTGTTGCACTTAAGAAAGAGAAAAAGAAAAGCATAACGTCTCCCTTCATCAATTCTTACACCTTGTGGGTAGCTAGAAAAACAAGAGATAATAGCCATTGGGGACAATCAATGATGTGAATTACACCATTGCTCAACTCTTTGGGATATTTTTGCATATTACTAAAATCTTTCCAGTCAAGCTTAAACTGTAAATTTGTTGATGGCAGCTCTTTCCCATTTAGAAGCATCTGAGCAATCTATACAAGAAGGAGAGAAACCTAAGTAGTAAGGGAAAACTCTGATACAGCACGAGAATGCAGAATATATCAACCAGTATCCACAAGACATTCTTCTTTAGCTTTGCCCAAGAAGAGCCTATTTCCTTAAAAATAAAAGCAAAATGATAATGCAATGCCACCCCTTTTGGTAAAATTAGAAAAAAAAAATACCCAGTGCTCCTCAGAAGAACAGAAAATAGTATAGAAAGTTTCATTAAGTGTACCAGGCCTACCTAGAAATTAAAATAGAATAAATATATTCATATTTAAAATATAGAACTCATAGGACTTATTTCTGTAGAAGACTTAGCAATAGACATTTAAGAACAGAAAGACAGCATTGACTATAAGTAGAAACAATTTCATATACTTCAACTTCTTTGAAAAGTGTTCTTTATGATTTCTATTCATTTAAACAAATTCTAAACATGAATTCCAACTTTCTATTAGGACAGTCACATATAAAACAAAAGAATTTTAATGAGTTTTCTCCCCAAAATATCCAGAGGTACAAATCCACATTAAGGATTAATGACCTGTCAGTTTATACTTAAAGGAGAGAAGAGACATTTTAGTTGTAGAAATTTAAAAATAAAAGGATCCAAAGGAAGAAAACTTATCATTTTTTGTTCCCTTTGTGTCATAAAAAGAACTGACCTGGTTTTTTCTTTTTTTTTTTTTTTTTTGCTTCAATTTGACTAAAATAGAGAAAAATACATCAAATGGTCCACCTTTTAAGCAAAAATTCCTTCTAACTAAAGTTTTCTGACAAAATTAGAAAGGCTTGTCAGAAATATTCTTTTAGTCATTCAAATGATACAGCATTAATGTCAGACTCAAACAGCATATGAAAAGGAGAAGCTGTTTACATTTCAGATTTAGCGAAATGTCTCCAGTGGCTGCTGTAATGTTGAAAGAGTTCCTTACCCTCTTAACCAAGCATGTCTGTTGGTGGGTGCCATAAAAATACTTGGGTAGTGATTTCCAGGCATCAGTGCAATTTTAATCCCTATTTTTTAAAGTCTTTTCTATTTCAAGTAAAAGTTAATGCTCAGTTTTCTGATTCATTTACACTTGATGCATAGCCATGCCAGAGAAGCTCTATTTGAGATGCTCCGAATCTCTTTTCTTTCATCTTTGAGTTGAGAAGTGACGTTATGACAGCAGGAGACAGTATCCAAAGGCTGAAAAGATAAAGTTGAATTTGAAACCCAGAAACTTCAGTGTTTAAATAGATTCCAAATTTGGAAACTTGTGTTCTTTCAACCCCAGTGTTCATGATACAGAGACACGAGGAAAATGGTGTTATTCCATCTTCCCTTCTTATCGTGTGGCTCCAGCCTCCTCTTTGCAGGCAGGCACTCAGGGGAAAGAGTTAACAAAACCCATCTTTTTCCTCAGAAATAGACTGTACCCTTTGACCAACCCCAGCAACCGTATCTTGTCTATACTCACTCCCTGAAAACAGCTATGGATAGAAGAATACAAAACCAAATGAAATGAAGTCAGCATCACCTTGAAAATGTAAAGAAAGATTTGGATATCTGAGTAATTTACGCCTTTAGCTTTTCACATAAACATTTAGTATCATAGAGAAAGTGAAGCACTTGGGGGAAAGTGCACTCTGGATGCTGATTTTATTTTTATTTACTTTTTTATTTGTTCAGCATATGCATACCAATTTTAAGTAGTATGTACCCAAAATAGCCTGACTTTTAACAGCATTTGTGGTCTTCTATTCTTGCTTGAAGCCAGGAATGGTTTCAGGACAAACAAAAAGGCCCTAGAAACATCTTAAATCCTCAATAAATCTTTATCACATTCACAGTTCTATATACTTCCAGAGTACATATTTAAAGGTTTCCATGACAGAGAGTTGACCCAGCACTTTCAGCCTTCCAGGTGCTTTATGTAGTCACTGACAGAAGTGTGTAAAATCAATTTATGTTCAATAAGGTAAATGTCAATGATATCTTTAAACATGATGAGCCAATGGCATAGTCTATTTCCAGACATTCAAATTTTGATAGCTGATAACCTTAAACATTATTGGGGCATGATCCAAAAGTTCAGAGACATTTAATAACCTATAATTAACTGGAAGAAAGTTCTATAGTCATGACATTCCTCTGCTTAGAACACAAGTCCCTTCAAAAAAGAATCTCATTGCATTAGGTTGGCATTTAATAACTTCCATAATCTAGTTCTGAACTACCCTTACAGCTTGATTTTATCTATCCATCACTCATGCACTATGCTCTAAGGCACATGACTATTCATCGCTGTGGCCTACATGCTACACTTTCCCACCTGTCTTTCAATGCTTCTCTTTCACCATCTCTGTCACTGGGCTCTTCAAGGAGGATATGCATCAAGACGATCAATGTCATTTTATATTCTTAGCCCAATAACTCTAAGTCTCAGAAATAATCAGTGTTATAGAATCATACAAATGCACAGTAGTACATTTTATGATGGAAAAACAGAACCCTAAAAGTTATCTAACCCCAAACTTAAAGGAATATACCAAAAAAATCTTTATTCATTTGTATAATGCATTATTAGTTAGTTGTTTAAATAAGTTGAACAGAGTTTGAAATAGCAAGAAGTGTTCAAGTCAGTGAAATTGCAGGATAGATAATATGATGTTTATGTTAAAACTGAGAAAAAGGATGAATATGTCAAAATTATAACAGATTTCCAGGTCTGAAGATAACAGGATAAGATTTTCTGTTGCTTTTATAAATTCACCTCTATTTACACAATTTCTTCTTATATTAACTTACTAGAAAAAAATTATTACACTGAAAAGTATTTTTTAAGCCCTCATTTTAAGAATGTGTTCACATGCTGTCCTCTGTGAAACCTTCTTAAATGACCCTTGATGGAATAAATTCCTTACTTCTCTGTGGTCTGATAATGCTTCCAGCTATATTTTAATCACAATTTCTACTTTATGCAATTGTTGAATTTAATTGAAAAATACATAATATAGATCCATGTCTCAGAATTTCTGAAACCAGATCCAATTGAAGAGGTTTCTGTCTGCAGTAGACACTACCTGTAATACAGATTTATTTTCAGCACTGACTTGTTCTGCACAAGCACACCTGCTTAGCATCAGTTTCCTTTAAAAAACTAAGCACCAAGCTTACCTCCATTCACATTTCTGCATCTGCAGTTTGTTTTATAACTTGTGCCTTAATTATAGGCTGTCTTCCCACTAAATGTTGTATTAAGATTATAGGGAAAATGCTAAAATATATGCAGCATTTAAAAAAATAAATCAGTAATTATATTATAACCACAGGGAGAAAAATCATGGCATGATTTTCTCAGCAAGCCTGTTTTGTTTTGTCCATCAAAACGAATATATATTTGTTTTATGAATTAATATTATAAATTTCTACAAGACATTTTGTATAATTCTCAGATTAGTCCTTGAACAGTAATATATATAATATTATATATATATTTAAGTCATTAGAAAGATCTGTCATTAAAATACATAATATGAAGTAGTTATTTCAGATAAATATTGATTTTTTCATATATTTATATATCCTACAATTTTTAGGATATGCTGCTAATGATAATCGATATGTTCATCTGAGATTGAAATTTAACTGGCTATCTTATATTTTATTTCCTAAATCAGGCAACTCTAAGTGGAGGAGTGGTTACACATTTAGAGATTCCACAGTCTGGCTCATCCTCTCAAATCATTTCACCTCCGCACATAGTGAACTGAGATGTCTGAATCTTTGACATCTTTCCAAACCAAGTTTTTGTGTTAGCTTGCTTTTGCTATACCAAGGATTAAACCCAGGGGCCCTCTACCACTGAGCTACAACACTAGCCTTATTTATTTATTTATTTATTTATTTATTCACAGAATCTCACTAGATTGCCTAGAATTTCCTCAAACTTGGGATTCACCTGTCTGTGCTTCCTTAGTTGCTAGGATTACAGGTGTGTGCCACTCTCTCAGCCAAACCAAGCTTTGGAAAGCTCCACCAAAATTGATGCAATGGAGTCACCAGGACTTCCTAACCTCTCCAAATTCCAGAGTCTGAATTCCTGACAAGTCTATACATACAAATTACCCAACTCTGTTATGCCTTACAGTTTCATTTTCATGCATTTATACTTAGCATGAGAGCCAGCGATCTTTGACTTTACAAGCACAAAATTTTTCAAAGTAGTTAATGTACACTAGAGAACCAGTTCTAATTTGCCCTTGTTCTCTCATAGAACGGTAGAGAAGGACATACCTAGTATTTCTCCTTTCTGGACTCTTCCTTGTCATTAAGATAACTCCATCAGATTTTATTTTTAATAATTTGACCTCAGTTTGCTCAGCCCATGTTATGGATCTTCTTCTATGTCTCATGTGCTACTTAAAAACAACATGCAATAAAATAAATTATTTTCCCATCTTTGTTCCCCCAGATTTTCCATTTTCCAGTATTACTCATCACCATCCATCTGAGGAACTGAAATTTATTATTGATGCATCCTGTTCACCACCTGCCATCTCCATACTCTGTGGTCACATCTCCATTTCACCTCTTTAGTGATTCTGTGAAAGGTCCTCATTCTCTCCTTTCCATCCCACTATCCCTGTCTTAGTCTAGACTCTCTTGTGCTGTCTCCAGACATGTGTTTCTCAAATTTCAGTGTGCTTATGGATTACATGGATATCTTGTCAAAATGCAGATTCTGGTCCTACAGGTGGAATGGCACTCAAGAATTCCCATTTCTAACAGGTTCCTTAGTGATTCTGTGGCTTTTGGTCCAGGAACCTCCCTTCAAGTAGCAGTGTTCTAGGTTATTTATAGAGACTCTCAATAAGTTTTCCTTCCATTCCAATTATTCACCATATTACTGTCACACTTCTGGGTAAGATTTCCTTGTGAGTTCTTTTGTCTCTGAACTACCAAGATATAAATTACCCAGTCTACCATAATAGCTTCAAGTCCTATTCCTAACCATCCTAAAGACCCATCTTCTAAGTTATACCCTCACTCCAATTTTTTATGTTCCTGAAACTCTTCACTCCTCCTTCTATGCCTTTGTACATTCCCTGGACTTTTGGCTAAAAGGTATTTAAACTCCATTGCCCAAGTGGCTCCTTTGTTCTGTTGAAGCTCAAATGCCACACTTCATCTGTGAAACCTTTTATACCTCCTCAGGACCAACCCCCAGCTACCAATATGATTATCTGCACCTTCCACAATTGAGTGTCTTCAACATAA
This sequence comes from Aplodontia rufa, assembly GCA_004027875.1. Taxonomy (NCBI): domain Eukaryota; kingdom Metazoa; phylum Chordata; class Mammalia; order Rodentia; family Aplodontiidae; genus Aplodontia; species Aplodontia rufa. The sequence continues at coordinate 6,500 of PVKS010006691.1, forward strand.
CTTTATATTTCTATTAATTATTATAGTACACAGGGTTTATTATGTACCAAGTACTACATCCCAACTTTACAGACAATGGCACTAAATCACAAAAAGAAATAATTTTGCCCAGAGTAAGAGCTTATTCATGCTGGAGCTAGGTTTCAAGCCAAACTCTATCCTATTAACTCTGCTGCCCCTATGATTATGTCACACTTTAATTATTAAGTTAAGCCATATAAAATAGCTTATATATATATAACTGTCTAATGTCTACAAAGCAGCAATTTCCTGTGATATAACTTTTTTAAAAAATTAAGAACCATTCATGGGTAACCATATCTTTTTTGACATAAAATCCCCTGGATTTAGTACAGATACTGGCACAAAACTGGTGCTCAGTTGATCTTTGTTAAAAGAGACAGAGGAGGGGCTGGAGCAGTGGCTCAGCGGTTACGATGCTTGCTTGACATGTGCAATGATGCGAGTTCGAACCCCAGTGTCATGCACACAACAAAGTGTTGGAACAACGAAAATCAGATGAATATAAATGATTGATTCTCTGTTTCTCTCTCTCTCTCTCTCTCTCACTGTCCCTCTCTCTAAAAAAAAGAGTGAGAAACAGAGGAGAGAGTAACAGCTCTATTTATTGAAAATGAACACATTATGGGCATTACACCAAGTGTCTTACATACATTGTCATATTTAAACTTCACTACAAATATGTACTGTGGATACTAGTATTTTCATATCATGAATAATTACTGCATGACTCATAGAAGTTAATGCCCATGAACATACAACCAGTAACATCATGAAGTGGTAACTAAAATAATCCTAACCTAAGAAATATGTTGTCATCCTTCAGTGTTGAGTAGTGTGGGAATTGGCAGATTACCTATTTTTCTTATAAGTCAAACCTAACTAGAGGTTCTAAAAAGATTTGTCACACTCTAGGAAGAAGACAAAACTCTTTTTTGAAAATTTTGAAACACATGAAAATAAAGACAAGAATAGAGATGCCCCTGAATTACAATTTTTCAACTTTACAATGGCACAAAATCAATACAGATTCAGTGGAAACATGTATGAATTCAGTACTTCACATTTTGAATTTTGGTCATTTCCCAGGTTAGCAATATGCAAAGATGATCCCTTACACAACTGGGCAGCAAAAGCCCCACTTAGCTGTGTAATCACAGGAGTAAACACACCACACTGTTGGACATTTTACTGACCATATTTTTAATTTACAATTTGTTTATTAGTATACAATGCCATCATGCGTCAAGGAGTTTCTGTATATATATCTCCAATGGACTCAACACCCAGCTTCAGAATTATCAATGATTCCACATTCATCATCTATCCTCTCAATCATTATGTATTGTTTGCTTATCACTGAAGCAAGCACCAAATATCTGTAATTTTACAGATATTTGTAAAAATTTGTAAAAGCTCTGTAATAATTTTTAATCCAACAATATGTATCACTAACATATTTGTAGCAACAAAAGGATTGTAACATTTAAAATGTATAAATGGCTCTAAGAATAATTTAATATCATTCTATATTCAATTTCCCTTGATTGTCTAAACAATGTCTTCTTTTGGCTGTGCTTGAAGTAAGATCCTAATGATGTAAATCCATTGCATTTGATTGTTTAATTTCTTTGAATAGAGGCTCCTCTCTCTCCCCTTCTTTCCCTATCTCTCTCTCTCTTTTTCCTTGTGCCACTTTTTAATTTTTTTTTACTTTTTATTAAGGAATTGAGTTATTGTACACTCATAAATGCATATAAAGTAACAACATGATATGCATATATTCTTAAACCAGAATTACCCCCACATTGCCCACACCCCAGTCTCTCGAATCTTCTATATTTCACTCCTAAAAATAATATAAATGTTTAGGTTGTAAATTTTCCAGAATTGAGATTGCAAAAGTATTATTTGGATTCTCAGGGGGGGTAAAGAGTATGCTACATTGTTAATTGTCTCCCTAGATTCCTCCCTATTCTCCCTCCCTCTCTCCTTCCCCAATATCCCGCTCCCACTGCCACATATCTATGATTGTACTAGAATACATGTTGTTACATTATTATTATTATTATTATTATGCTATATTGTTGATTGTCTTCCTAGATCCCTCCCTATACCTCCTCCCTTTCCCCTCCCCTCACCTATCCCCCAATAAATCTATGGTTGCCCTGGATTATGTATCGCCACACATTTGCTGGTTCTAATACATGAAGTTGACTATCTTTCACACAGGCCTGGGTTTGCTCCAGCCTCCACAGATGAGTGAAAAATTTGACCCTCGACTCTCTTGGTTTGGCTAACTGCTCAACATAATTTCTTCCATTGCCATTTATTACCTTCAAAGACCTCAATAACATTGTTTCTAATTGCTGAGTAGAATTCCATTGTGTGTGTGTGTGTATGTGTGTGTGTGTATCACAGTTTTTGAATCCATTCATTCTGTGAGGGCATCTGGGTTGGTTCCACAATTTAGCTATTGTAAATTGAGCTGCTATGAACATAGATTTTGCTGTATTGCTGTAATGTGCTGATTCTAACTCCTATCCAGAAACTTAATTAGATTCAGGTTCAAATATCTGTGGCAAAAACTCACATAACTAGTGCTATGAATGCCCTGTGTCACCAAATAGGATGCACAAGATGTCTGCCCACCCCAAATTGAACAGACTGATCAGTAGATTCAAGAATTGTCAGTATGATCCATTAATTACTGTGTGTTCAAACAAATTTTATTATAATTTTCTTATTTTGAAAAAATTTAAACATACACAAAAACAGAGATGAGAACACAGACAGTCCCTGACATGATAGTTCAACTACTTTCTGACAGTGCAAAAGTAAGTCACATTCACACTTCCATTGTGAAAAAGCAAAAAATGTAAGCACTTTTAAAATTCTACAATCCTTTTGCAAATGTGAGCTGGAATTCTTATTGATTATTCCTTCCCTGCCATATTGACCAGTAAATGTATCAGATACAAATGCAAACATATCTAACATTGCATGCATTACTGACTTTTAGGCAGATAAAGATCTCTGGCCTTTTACATATAAGGACCAAAGAAAAATCTTCCACCAAACTATAATTGACACAGCCCTCAACTCATCAGAGTACTTGATACTTCACACAGCATTTTGGCACTAATTTAAGAAATATCATTCTGTTAATAATAAGATATTTTGCTAAGGATGTGAACTTTCTTTTATGCATTATGATGATCTATTGCTTGATCAAAACATTAAACTTGGTGATCCACACAAAGAAAATACAGCCACAGTTAGGAGGTCATAATAGAGGGAAGATAAACTTAAAATAAAATTCTCCCCATTGCATTAGCATTAGCTTACTCTACAAAAATATAGTCCTTTCTTTATGGATGTACCTGATAAGCTGTTAGGCTGAGCATTGTATAAAAATTTATCATTTATAACATTTGAATCCAGCATCAGATAAAAGTATTCATGGCAAAAGAGAAAGAATGTAGCTAATGAAAGTACATTCTTGTTTGCCCATTCATTGGCAAAGGAAATTGGGTCTCAAAGAGAATCACAAGAGAAATTTTAAAGGCTAAAAACATTTGAGGAAATTAAATCCCAGCATCTTGGTTAAGGGCCAATTTTAAGCAATGAAGGTTTCTACCAAATTAAGGACATTTTTAGTTGATGTTAAGAAATCTGCTTTATTTTTTTACCTGAACTTAAAGGGCTTGTGATAACCACCAATGTTAAACCATGTGTATTATCCTCCTTGAAAATAATTGGTGTTGGGAAAAATTTCACTCTGCAATTCAGCTTAGTTCCTGATTTTTATGTCCACAATGATTATCTGGATTTCAACAATTCTTTACGATAAATATGAGAAATTAGACTTGATTTGAAGTAGTGGTATATGGTAACTCCTGGGTCAAATAGTCTATGATTTTAAGGGTTATGCTCAATACAAAAGTACATACTTGAAAGTAGTCCAGTGAAATCATGCCCTGAGCAACACTGAAAGACCATATGCTCTCCGTTAACTAAACTATGCTTAGATCAATTAGGAGCATCACATTCTGCATAGTCTCACTAACAGAAAACTAACCTCAGTAGCAAATATGGATCAACTCAGAGAAATGTTCAGGTAGCACTGAATACCCAATAAATGAATAATGCAATTCCAAAAGATTTGGATTAAATCACAATATTTCAGTGGTTGTTTCATAGTTTCAAACATTTCATTTAGTTTGAGTCCTTCAAAATATAACATATATAAAAATGTTCTAGACAAGTAGAGAACAAGGTAGTGTTTGTTCTACCAAAAGCTTCCCTCCTTTATATTTAAATGTGTCTGACTTATAGTGATCCTATAGAAATGGTCACACTCTAAGGATGCCATTTCAATACACAACTACCAGTCAGTATTATCCTTACCCACAGCCTCTTCTATGGAGAAAGATGTTGCTCACAACTTTTAGATACAGTATTTACCATAGGACCCAAGCCAGAAGAAGGAACATAAATAAAAGATGAAAATTCAAATAAAGCAATCTTCCTAGGAAAGAATCTATTATTTAAAATAAAATGAAACATGGCTTCTCAAGGAATAATTTCTGCAACGACATTCAACTGCCACTTAAAGGAGCATATCTAAACCCATATTTGACATTAGAACCATAAGATTTGGAGCAAGCAGACAGTACAAGAGACCACATCAAATTTGTAAAAGCGAAAAGCTAGTTAGTAGAGAGAGCACAGTGGAGCCAAGAGACAAGCAATGCTCCTATCAGATGTCTATGTGAGAGAGGTAAAGTGACTAATGAATAGTCCCCAATTTTTCACAATGTTTGCACTGAAATACCCATTCTTTTGTCTCCTTTTCTCCTTGAAATAACTTGGGAAAGTGATGGATCACAATCTGTGTGATTGAACTTAAGCAACAATTTTAGTTGGGGTACAAATTCATGGTTGTATAAGAGATCATCACAGCATGGTCACATAGAGAAGTTTCTGATGACTCCATATGAACAAGTGCCTGAGCCATTACAGAATGCCAAAGAACTAGCCTTCAAGGCTCCTTTGCTAGAGTCTTGACAAGACATTCAGAAAGCACAATGTTGTGCTTCCTTGGAACCAAAGTGGGCAAGGAGCAAGCACTAAGAACTGAATTCTCTCAACAGTGGAGTCCTTATACGTCTAGGAGTAGTCAGGATGACCTAAGCCAATGGAAATTCCAAGGGAAAATATCACCATTTTAGGACACACTAAAGAGACTGTGTCTAATCAAAAGAAGGACATCAAGCTACAGTGATGTTTCTCAGGAAAGACTAAACTGAAAGCACAGTTTTGTTATTTATTTTATGACCTTACAATTCAACAAACAGTGGCCTTAAAAAGCCAAACACACTATAAAATTGTATTTCCCAAAACTCTGATAAAATTATAAGAGTGAACCAAGAGACAAGGTCAGCTTATTCTACAAAATAGGTTGCGGGAGCATCGACACATGCCTGTGAAACCCAGAGATATATAATCAGAGTTGGAATGAAAATATAGATTCTAAGTTTTAATTTTTTCATTTAAAAATTTTTTGTCTGTTTCCGCATTTCTTGGTTGTTTTGGCTTTGAAAACACCAAATCCTATAGTCCATGCATGCTTTAAAGATGGACATAGGGCAAATTCTTCCCAGCTGTTTTGCTGGAAAATACTCTTGAGAAAAAAGAACCAAACTCTCTAATGACTGTAAAGCACATTTTGCTTGTTTTGAAAGGAGCCACCCATGGTCTCTCCATCTTCACTCTCTACGTTTCTTAGAACAACCCTGAAAACTGCGAGAATACTCATGAGAAAGAACACAATGGGTCACATCTGCTCTAAAGTACCATTTTATAAGCCAGAGGTGATTGGGCTAAAAAAGAGTTCTCGACTAAGTTTCCTAGTTTATCTCCACTGAGACCACTTGTCTAAAGTGGAGGTAACTCTTAACATCCACTCCCTGAGAGGACACAGTCCAGCAAATAAAAGTAGGTGCCTCCAAAGAATAATTCCAAAACAAGCAGCTCAAGTGTCATGCAAACAAAGAACAAAATCATCCTCTGCCTCCTGTACCTTCATTTATCTCCAGCAAGGACCGTTCTAAACTCTGGTTTTAAAGAACACAAGAATACATACCCTTTTTAAACGTGGCCTCAATTGACTAGCTCTAATGAGATTTAAAAAGAAAATGACCTATGCTTCACCTAGATTGAGTTTTGGAATAAAGAAAAATATTCTGCCTTAATGAATTGCCAATCAGCAAAGCACTCAAGTGATACTTATCCTTTCCCCTCCTTCTTGATTTTCTCTTTCCATCAGGAATTTGGAGTAGATATTCAATCCAATGGGGAAGCTACAGTGTTTACTGAGAATCCAGCCAGGATTCCTCGGTTTGAGATCTGCTTCCAGCTAGGTGTTGCCAACTTTCCTTCCAGATGGCTGTTAAGCACCCACAACCAACAACCAACACATCTTCTGGCAGCAGTTAGAAATAGCTGAGAGCAATGTCACATCCCAATGAGAAAGCTAGCAAACTCACATCCTTTGCACATTTTCAAACACCACAAGAGTCCCATTTTTTTTTTAACAAAACCATTTAGAATAGGCGTGAAGTTAATTTATTGCTACACTGGTTTAAAATGTTTGTTTTTAAATTATTTTTGCAATTGGCTTGAATATGTTTTGCTAAAAGACATTAGGATGGCAAACAAATGAGGAACAAGGAAGAACTGCATGCCTCTTAAATTAAATGGTTGGCAAGGTTCTTGGTATGCCTGCCCATGGACTGAGCAGTTAGTCATAAAACATGGACTAAATCTATAATTTGTGTGCTCTGGAAGCAACAAGAAAGATGGGGGATGGGGACTTTAGTACTGAGCTAGGACACAAGACATTTTCTTTGTCTTGTGTATATAATCCACCCTGTTCAAGTTCCAGTTGGCACTGAACAATTTTGGCTTTGGCTAACTGAAGATGCATCACTTATTCATTTGTTTTGTGTCTGTTTGCTTTGCTCTCTTAATCTCAATGGCTCATCAATTTTTAACTAAGCTCTCTCCAGGGTTTATAGTTTGGGCAAGCCAGTTAACCAGGATTAGTGGCATTTCTGAAGAATTCCTGCATGTGTTACTAGCACACTACTATGGCCATTATGGAGTCCTAGTAAATATAAAGCATTTGTTGGAGAAATTTCTCTTAACCTATGACCTATGAGAAAAAGTAAGTTCTAGTCCTTTTTCCAACCACAATCACACCAAGGCAATTTTTTTTAAATCCTGTTCTATTACCAGACTTCATATTCCATCTTGACATACTTTGTGCCTTATTGACCATAGTCAGATAGTACTTCCTGAAGTCTCACTCAATCCTTTCTTCCTTTCATATGGTATCAATGAAAATGATAACATAACATATTTTATTTTCCTAAGTTTGGCTCTGATCTCCAAACACTATCCATTAATTCCATTGTCCATTCTAGGAGCTTATATAACCAAATTCCTAGGGAGTGGGCGACATTCGCCTCTAGGTATCATTTCTTCTCTTTTAAAACAAGAGACTGTCTTTCTTCTCCTAACTAAATAATGTTGTAAACTAAGAAAGCAGGAAAAGATTCCAAGCACCCAAAACTTTTAGAATGGGAGCTGACATTTTTCTTTGCAATATATGATAGAGAATTGGTTCCATTTTGACCTTCTGAAGCTTGACTAAGTCTATTACAGTTTGGAAAGATAATGTTGTATATTATTTTAAAAGTCAGAGGATTTAATTTAAATAAAAAGTAGAAATATATAAATTTTATTTCATAAAAAAGTATTCATAACTTGGTTAAGAACTTATTGCAACCTCATTTAAAATATGATGCTGGAAATGTATTTATTTTACTTTTAAGGAATCTTTAATTCTTATAGATGTAAAACACATCATTTTCAAAAATTGGGAAACTCAAGAGAGTAAAAATAAAAATATATAATCCCTATTCTCATCACCCAGAAATAACTAGAGGTGTTTCTTTGCAATTTTTTTGACTGTGTGCACATACAGACATACATTTTTTCAGTGAAACTGGGCTCATAATAATTGGCATAGTTTGTATAGTTTGTATACCATGAGCATTTCCACTCACATTAAATGTTATTATAATATTATTCTCTCAGTTGTATTTAGTTTTACATTAGTTTTAAAGTTTCCACTTAACTTTCCTCAAGGCTGAAATATGTTAGTCATTAAAACATACCTATAAGAATCATATTTAAAACTGATGGTTTAAAGAAAATTAAAGAAAAACTCATCATTCAAATCCAGAATTACATTAAGGAAATGAACCAATCACTAAAAACCATGAGTTTACAGAGGCCCCCCTTTAGCAACACATCCCTTTTGTGGGAGTACTTTTATTAATACTATTCATTTACCTGGAATAGACATCAGGTCCCCTGCCTGGCTCAATTCTGCAGACTTTTGAGAACCAATATTTACCATCTAGCCTATCCAACTGTTCCAACCTTTTCTTTAAAAAGCTCTGCTGCCTCTTTGGAAGAAGCTAAACTATCATGGTGAAGAATATCAGGTCGATCTGGAACAAATTATTGAAATTTTCTGTGCCTCCAGTTCCTCAGCTGTAAAATGGGACTAAAAATATTATGTTTCACAAGGGTTATTATAAAAAATCACAAGTCAACATATGTCACTTACTTAGAACAGTGCCAGGAATTGTTCAATCTAGTGAGGAAGCTAGAGTGTTTACTAACTGAGATTCCAGCCAGGAATCTCAGTAATCGCAGGAATTACTGTAGGTAATTAATAAATGATAAGCATAATTATTTATAAACCTCATTTGTTGAATCACATTGTTTTATTGTCATTTCACTATACATATGTGCATTAAAACATCATGTTATACACCTCAAATATACACAATAGTACTTTAATCACTTACTACTTTGTTTTTGACTTCTTGGCAATTATTTTTGTGGCCTCAATCTTTGTAGATTTACTCTTTCGGCATCACTCTTTTTATGTAAATATCTAATTTTGTTCTTGCTTAGTGATCTACATTTTTATCTTCTTTCTTCCTGTTGAGAACTCAAAGACCTTCACAAAATCTCATTATGGAAGGCTTTTGACTATCAGCTTGGAGTTAGAGAGTAGTCTAGCAGAAAATTCAGCCTCAAAAGCCTTGGTATGTGAACCTGTTACTGCCAGCAGGCTCCCTATACCACATGACTCAACTGATTTTATAATCTTTGCTTATTTGTTTTCACCCTTGGGCTGAATGTCTCAGACAGAGATCCTGCCTCTCGGATAAAAAATAAAACCTTGTACTGTTTCCTGATACACTATTATAATTATTGCAATCAGCCCAGAGAAATGAGGAGAAAAAGAGACAGAGTAAGACACAGATGCTTCCCTCATCTCCAAACATGAGTGTTATAAGAGGTGAGGAGAAACTACCAGGGACATAAGGACAGATTCCACACAGCTAGCTCAGCAGTGAGTGGTTCTTCCTCACTTACAGAATCTCCTTACTGGAATTATTTCTTTTTTTCTTTTAGAGCCTCAAAACACCAAAGCACAAGGAATCATCAAGTTACAAGTATCGGCTAAGTCCCTGTGAATGAATCTGTGTATCCTACCGGGAGAATGTATAGGATTCCCATAGTTATAATTGGTGCTGCTGCCCTTCGGCTGAGAATTGCATTACTTGGAAAACAGAAGGGTTGCCATTGTACTTATGATCATTAATATTTCAATCCAGAGGGGCCTGTTTCCTAAACACTAGGAGAGAAAACAGGTTAGCGTGGTGAAACTCCGCCAAACTACTATAACCTGCAGCCAGATGTCTTATGAATAACAATTTGTGGAAGAAATAATAAAATTGGATAAGGAGAACAAGCTTCCAGTGTTAAAAACCTTAGCAAATTGAGTTTTTGTTTAAGCATGTGGGAGCTAAATGCCAAAGAAAAGCCCCCTGACCTAAGCAGCTTGCTGGAAGTGGCTGCACATAATTCAACAACTCTGCCAGGAAAGTTACCCACAAAAGATTGAGAAAAGCTGATCCAATAGATTAACTAATGGCCTGGAAGGAAGTTATAGAACCAGACATCTCATACCAGACCCTCTCCCTCTCCCCCTTTCCTAAACTTTAGCTTGCACATTGTAGGAGGGGTAATAAATACTGGCCAATGACCAACCATTGCAGGGTGCACCAGAAATAATGTGGGTTCAAGTAAGTGGCTGCTTCTGAAGACAGGGCAACCCTGTGTGTGTCCACAGAGTACACTTCCTTGCAGTAGATCTAATCAAATCCAGCCAGCAAGATTAGACTACCTTTCTTCCAAAATTAGAGTATATTCTGAGAGTCAGTGTTCAGCTCTTCTGGTTTTCAAATGTCAGCATTCTTTGAAGAAATAAAGCAAGTCTTTGTATTAAGTTTCATGAAATGTGAAGGTTCAGTCTAAGAAATCAAGCATCATAATTTATAATCTTTTGATAATGTTATGTAGTCTTCTACATATGCCATTATTTTTATGGAATCTGACTCTAATGTGTATATTCAAGTAGGTATTAAAGAAGTTTTTAAAGGAACAGAATCCTGTTTTGTAGGTGAAGTGCCAAAATAAAAAATAAAAGAAGTCCTTTGTTGTTGTTATTGTTGTTGTTGTTGAATAACTAATGAATAGAAGATAGATAGCAAATACAAGGCTCTTCCATTACCATATTTGCCTCCCGATTCATACGAGATATCAATAATCAACTCTAACCATCTTTCATGTCACCTTAACTCCCACAACTGGATTAGAGTTGGCAAACAAGATGAGAACTAGCCCAGTACACCAGGCCCACTTCAAACTGGTGACAGCCCGACTCATTTTGTCATCAGTGATACATTTGAGTAGACAGAAATCCATGCCTCTGCAGCATTCTCTTGAAGAAAAGATATGAGACAAAATCTACAGACATAACCCTATAGGGTCTATACTTGGCTCCACTCAGATACCAGACCCAGCACAAATTCCATCAACACTGAAGAGTTGAATGGCATCTAACTTAGGGAAAAAAGTTTGTGTACTCATGGATTTAACTGCTGAAAGTTGAGTAAATGAAGCTATGAGACAAAAAAAAAAATAGTATTCTTAGCATAAGTCAATCATTGCTTCATTAGAAAATGGGAAAAGAAAAAATTTACATTTTATTAAATTTTAAGATTCAAAAAATGTGTCTGGTGTTTGTGAATGAGAAAGAAAATTGTAAATGCATGGTTCCTAAACCAGAGATGAAGTAACAGAAGAAAGAAATGTTTTTTAATCAAATGAAAGCTTTCTTTTTTCAAATTATTATTCTAAAGTTATAGCCCAACCATAGGATGTGATCAATATTCCAATGTTCTTTAGCTTTTTTGAAATTTTCTAAACTTCCAAAAATAGAATGAAACAAAGAAAACCCATAGCAAAATAATTCAAAGAAGAGATGGCAGTCATCTATGAAGTAATTGCAATGAAAAGACAAAACAAGAAAGCTAGGCAACTCAAAACAGTTAATCCCAACTAGAAAACAACTCAAAATATGCTGTAAGTTCATGAAAATTATGCTTTTTAAAAAAAACACAGAGAAATGAAAAAGTTATTAAACATCAGTAACATGAAAGAAAATGGTTTAGTTCACAGATAACTTGAACCTGTGAGTTAGAAGAATCTAAGTCTGCATGAAACCACATTCAAAATTTTAAAGAGGTAAAGCTACTTGTAATATAAGGTCCTAATAGCAAAGAAAGCAAACTGAAAACATAGTTAATAAATATCATTCCCAATAATCATCAATTTCATGAGTTCTCATGTCTCACAGACATATAACGTAAATTCAATAGCACATTTCACTCTCAACCCTTCATTAACCTCATCTCATAACCCCCAGCAGTTCTGATGCCTCAAGTCTAGTGGGATGTCCCTTGCCCACTTGAATAAATTACCTATTATAGCACCTACCTCCCATGAAAACTTAACACTTGCTCTTAAAAAAATAGTTAAGTGCTAGGGATGTAGTTCAGTGGTAGAGCATTTATTTTAATCTAGCATTCATCAAGCCCTGGATTCAATCTGTAGCACTGAAACACACAAAAACATGTGTGCGCGCACACACACACACACACAGACACACAAATTTGTTGATTAAAATAAATAGAAGAACAGATACAATTCTGCTTCATCAAAGCTGGCAATAAAGGAACCCATCTTAAACTCAATTATAAGAATTCAAAATCTCAATTTCATATTAAAATCTCTCCCAGATTCTATCAAGAAAATATCAAATTAGAGAGGGCAAGAGATATTTCCATAACAATCCCTTTGCCATGGATGAAGCACTTTAAGCCATTCTTTTTATAATAAGACTATGGGAGGAGGGAGGTTAATGGTCTATACTGAAGAGATACATTCAAATTACATTCAAAGGTGAGGATAAACTAGAAAGAATGATCAGAAAATAAAGAAGCAATTGAACTGAATTGATTTTCTGTATCCTTTTACTTGCACTACATCTGCAGAATGTTTTTGCAAAAGGAGGAAAGTATGGGACCTAGCATGGCCCTGAATACTGAAAAGTGAACTGGGCAGTTTATGTAGCTGTGTATAAGTGATTGGGTATATGGATTTCATTGGGGATTTGTCCTGCCTTTAGAGGGTAGCAGCTACTTGAAAAGGAAATGTTTTTACTGCGCCAGTTCTGTGCTACACTCAAAATACCATTAAAGGAAATAGCACTGAGTGAAAACCTATTACTGCCGGGTACATTGCACACAGTATATTATTTTGTCCTCAGAGCCCTTAAAGGTAGCTGTCATTAGTTCTATTCTACAAACCAGGAAATCAGGCCCTGAGGGGAGGGGTCAGTAATTTACCCAAGATTATAAGAATTGCAAAGGATTTTGACCAATCTGTCACAGGCCCCAAAGCAAACACGCCCTTAGTATACCATATATGGTATATATTCCTTCTGAAGGCTTTAAAGGAAGGAATTAATTGATCTTTTAAGATATTTGAAACTGAGCCTCTCTGAGAAGAGAGGCACAAAACATACTTTTTAAACATTTAAGCATTTCCAACACATACCAATTAAAATTCTGCTAAAAGACATACACACGCATGCAGGCATGCACAAATCATGCTATATGATAATCAAAGAGGTTTCAGACTCCCATGAGCACATGCATGAACCAAAACCCAAGTTTCTAACCCCTGAACAAATGACCACTGGCATTTTTCATGCCTCTGTGCTATATCAGAACAACTTACTCCATGTAGTCATTGAACAGCAGACAGGAGAGTGAAGAATGTGAAATCTGGAGTTAGACTACACTGCTTCACATGCTGCCTTTGCCATTTAATAGCTAAAACCTTGAGCAAGCTAAATTACATTTCTGTATCTCAGTTTCTTCGTCACCCATAAATGGGTGGAATATGTTCAACTCATAAGTTGTGAGAACCAAGTGAGAAATCATATGTAAGCCTTTATTCCACTGCCTGGCAGAAAGCAAGCAAGCACTAAACAAATGCTATTATCGTTAATATTGAAGAGTTCACTAGCAAGGGGATTCTTCTCATTAGACCACATGGCTTTGTGTAATTCCACTAGCAAAGCATGTGGCAAGCTATGTTAATGTACATGACGTCTTTGGCAATATGGCAACACCTCTCCCCATAAAGTAGAATTTGTTTCTGATGAAGTACTGTTATGCCAGTTGTAGACACAGCCCTTAACTGGCCTGTGAGCTCTTACTTCCTGACTCTTAGTACACACTCTTATGACTCATGCACTATGCTACAAAAAAACATAAGTAACCTCAAAAAAACATGAAGAGACATCAAGGCCCCCAGCCAACACCTGCAATTGAACCCCACACAGATAATCAGAGCTAATTTGCCAGCAATCTTGGAAGCAGATCTTCTAGACTCAGTCCACAGGGTCCCAAGCTAACTCCTCATGGAACAGAGTTAAACGGTCACCTCCAAACCCTGCTAAAGGGAAGATTATGGCTGTGTCAGGTCACCACAAGTAGGGGTAGTCTCTTCTGCAGCAGCAGGACTCAGAACACAGCACTAGATGGAGCCACTCTTTTCCACTTTCCTGAAGCTCACCTTCCCTTAGTGGCCCATCATAGACACTCCTGCTGGAGGATCTACAGCCATAGTGTGTGCTGAGTACCTGCAATCTGCAGTACCTGGCCCATCCTGCATGGAGGGAGGTGAGAAGAATAAACCACAGAAGTAAGCATCCTAAAGTGCCTCCAGTACATGTGGGAAGAATGATGAACCAGGTGCAGAAGTTACCAAAACACACACCAAATTTTTAAGCCCCGTGCAAATTACAGCAGCCTAAACTAGGCCTATTTGTTTTAAATACAGATGAAAAGCTGAGCAAGGACACATATAGCAGGGAGCAGTTCAGTTATGGAATACTGCCCCAAGAGTTAGATTTAAGCCAGATTTTTGAAAGAGATCAAAAAACAAAGGAGACACGGAGACAGCAGACATAGGATAAGCTCTGTACGTTACAAAAGGCAAGTGCAAAGACTCAAAGGTAGTAATGAACAAGTCACAGACAAGATTTGTGAATGAGACTGCCTAAATTCTCGCAGAGGGTCCTTGCAAGAAGAACAAAGAAATGAGGTTGGGGGATTGGAACAAGGGGTCAACAAATCTCTACTCCAAGCTTTTGCGTCCTGGTGTGCTTTGGCCCTGGAAAGGTTTTTCTTTTCTCCTTTCAGACAGAAGGCTTCTCTCCAGCCCTCAAAGACAAGCAGTCTGAACAGTGACTTAGGTGCTTCTGTCACATCATGCTTTCCAAACTGGCTTGCTGTGTTTTACTCAGCAGTCTGTTTGTCGCTTTTGTGGAATCAGGAATGCTCAAAATCTAGTCATGTCTTCTGCCTCGTGTCTTCTGTCAGAGGTGTCCAAGTGGATTCCTTACACATCCATCAAAGAGACACACTTCAAAATGGGGAATAAAAGCAAAGTGACCATATCCATAAAAGCCGCTCTAAGCTGATTCACAAATGCAGCCACCAATGGAGTGCTGAGCAGAAAGTAACTCCCACTGGACTTCAGTCTATGTTTATTGTGTTAGTTCTCCCCAACCAGTGGCCTGCATTCATTCCTGACCATCGAGCCATGGGCTCTTGACACTAGAGTAACTGAGTTGCATATTATCTTTTCATCCAATTACTTTTTTTGAGGCCCTACCCTTTAACAGATGAATCCAAATTGTAGGACCGTGTCACTCTGCCTTCCAGGAACTACCCTTCCCTACTATGATGCTTTGGTAGAAGATTTTCATCTAGCTGTAACCTGATCCAAAAAGGAATTCAAAGCCCAGGTAAATGAGTATATGATGGCAATTTTCCAACAATTTGATCTATAATTGGTTAAGAAAAATATTTTAAAGTGAAATTTTAGAAAAGGTCTTGATTGTTTCTCTCTTTTCTAACATCCTTAAAGTCTTCCTTCATTCAGTGTTACAAACTCTATTGTTCTGGTGACCAGACTCTACCATTTTAGGCAAAGAGCATTCTTAGAGAACAAGAGGAATTGAGATTGCAAAAGCCAAAAAAACCCCAGGAACTAGATCTCCCATGTTCTATTTTTAATGTTTAATGTTTAAATAGATCTCCCTAGAATATCTTTTCTACCTTCATAACATTTCCTGACTCATGAACACAAGAAAGAATGTGGAAGTATGAAGAAAACCTAAATAATATGTATTACCAGAATAGGAGGCTTTCTATTATAAGTGTATTTCCATATCACAATTCAGGGTGTGAGGATTGCAGCTCATTTACTTACCCATACACATCCAGACATGTGTACAATCCCCAGAAACACAACACCCTGAGATTCAAATCCAAGAGCACCATCGGGCTCATCCTGATGGATATGAGTTGATCTCACACCATATGGTTCACATCTTTCCTCCTCTGATGAATACATCATCCCCAGGTTGGGATCACATCTGTCTCATTAGACTCAAGGAATGCCCCTGGCTATTATTGTGTTTTCAGACAACTTCAGTACATCCTAAATGCCTGAAGGCTAACACCTAAGCAATATCAAACATTTGTATAGCTTTCTTTAACTTTTTATTTGTTTTCTTTAATTATTTTATGAGTTCCATGTGCTGCATGCCTTATTAGCACCAAGATTTTAGCTCTTCACAAGTAAAGATCCCACCCCAACCACCTTACGCATCTCTTAGAACTGTGAGAATTAAAATCACATTCTGGCCATCGAGATGGCCATTTCAGCTCTTTAAATGCCACAGCTAAATCAAAGCATTTCTTCTAAGAAATATGTTTGGAAATAAACATAGTTGAAAATTTTTCTCAGTGTCTCAGGAAATCCCAACACTCATCAGAGAGCTATGTGATGATTTGGAATTAGTAATAGATCTCAACTGGGGAGGACCTTTGTTAGTCTTTTATTGTCCTTATCAAACTGAACAAGTGAATAAGTTAGTCATTATTCAAGATGATTGATTCCTTTGTTAGAACGTCTGCCTGATGGATGCTAAAGATGCATTAAATACCTAGAAATAGGTTAGTTGGAGGGCTTAGAGACAAAAAGAATGTTGGATGGATAGATCATCCAGAGTTGTACTGCTATGTACATTCTGAAATTGTGTCCTGAGAAAGCTTGCTGAGTGACCACTCTATTCCTTTAAATCCCATCCTGGGCAAGGACTAAAACCTGTTATGTCCCCAGTAAACCAAATTGTCATGGAACTGGCCCAAACATGAAGCGAAAACTATATCAATTAATATTTAATCTAACAAGCATTTATTTGCCAATGATTATATAAGGTAATTTCTTTCTTTTTTTAAGGAAAGAGAGAAAGAGAAAGAAGGAAGAAAGAAAGAGTCAATTTTTATTTATTTTTCCATCTGCTTTTTGTTTCTCCAACACTTAGTTGTGTATGTGGTGTTGGGGTTCAAATTTGGGTCCTCACGAATGCTCTAACCATACAACAACCACGCCAGCCCTACATAAAGCAATTTCTTCTTCAACATTTAAATATAGAAAATTACTAGATTATTTCTGTTTTTCAAATAGATACAAAATAAATAAAAAATGTCCACTGCCTCTCTCAGGAAAAAATACAAAATGTTTTATAAAAGCCTATCAAATTTACAATCTTTGGGAATGTCAATTTTTTAAAACCCAATTAAAGGCAAAACTTGTTTGCTCACTGGGCTCCATTTTCCACTCAATGCATTGAAGGTAGAGAAATAATTTGTCCAATTATGCTTCTTAAAATCCTTTTCCAGACAAATAGAATGTGCACAATTTCCAAAGGCAACTTCACCAAAATTATTTTTAACTTTCTCTTTGTCTCTAACAGCTTTTTTAATAGAAGGGATTATTTGAGGAAGAGTTGGTATACTTGTGGTTTTTATTTTTTCTTTCATTTTGCAGATATAAAAGTTTTTGTTAAAATGGCTGCCAATGTCATTAATAGCCTATACATTATCACTTTTCAAAGCACTTCATACATGCCCATTAATACCTGTGTTTTTAAAAAGTTATTTTTAGTTATTTTATTTTATTTGGAGTGGTGGCTCAGCAGTTATAGCACTTGTCCAGCAAGTACAAGTACGCAAGTTCAAACCCCAACACCATGTACACAACAAGGTCTCAGAGCAATGAAAGTCACATGAAAAACTAAATAAAAATTGTTTCTCTCTTTCTCTCTCACTGTCCCTCTCTCCTTAAAAAAAGGGGGGGGGGGTTAATTCCTCCACTCTGATTTATTGAAAAAGTATTACATTATGCCCTGAAATTTAATCTAATAGGAAGAGTGAATACAAGGAGTGTTCAGCTAAGGACAGTTGAATGGTAACATTGATGAGATCATGTAAATAAACACAATGCAGTAATCATGCAAAAATGAAAAACAAATTCATGTGCTTTTCTCCTGTGCCCTAATGTCCAAGAGAAAACTTGACAACACAAAGTGTATTTTTAAACTGCAGAATTGATTGCCCATTGTGGAGAGAAAACAGTTTTAAAAAGCATAACTCTACACGGCACAAGGTTAATGTTATATAAAGTGCAAAAGCCAGAGAGATGTTACCCAGATTACCTGGTACTTTAGCCATTTATGCACACAGGAACAGACATGTTTATCTTTCACCTTGACATCTGATTGCTGTGCTAATGCCATTTAAAACTAGATGGAAGGAAATTATATTCTCCTAAGGAGTTGACTGATTCTTTTCTTTGAAGGAAAGAAAAAAAAATAAAGATAGCCATTTTGATTCAAAGTGCTACATAGAAACCTCTGGGCATAAATCGCATCAGGCCTCTATAATTTTTGCTTGCTATTGGTTATTGCTGGGATAATTGCATTGGAACACTATTTATGTAATTGTCAGCAGTAGTACTCCTGGACCAAGGACTAAGGCCTCCTGCAGATTTCTACAAATCATTACTCTCCTTACAGTTTGTGCTTTTGTTTTGATTGTGTGTGTGTATGTGTGTGTGTGTGTGCCTGTGTGCATGTATGTGTGTGTGTGTGTGTATGTGTGTTTTCCCTTCCTGCAAATCACTGGAATTAAGCCAAGTAGAATTATTGTTCTCAGACTTGGGAAGATTCACATTAATTTCTAAAAAGTACAGAAAAAAATTGCAGCTAAATAAACTTGAGCCCTTTGTTTAAGAAAAAAGAGACACTGAAGGATCCAGGGGAAAATTTTTTGAAAGAAAATGTACACCTTCAAAGCTATAGATCTACTTGAACAAATTAAAAACTAATTTGGTGAACAGGGACAAGGAAACTATTAAACTGTTTAGCCCAAAGGGGTTGGACGTGGAAAGAAGATATTTGACAGTATTTATACAGCTGTTTCCATGCTCATTTGTTTTCTCTTCCAAATTGCTATATTGCAGTAAGAAATTCAAAATCAACAGATTATCATATACTTGTAGTAGTAAATAAAACTCAGGAGTATGTCTATATACACAAAATGGTTTCTCTTTCCTCCAAATCCAGAAACATTAATTCTGTTCTACTTACAATTCCAAACCTTTTATATTATAAATATGTTATTTGTTCTGACCTAGTCTTTCCACATTTTTCATAAAAATAGTCTTGCTAACATTTAGTAAAGAAAAATTTCTGAACTTCTTTAAAGTTGATTGGCATTTAGCAAGTTTTGTTTTAAACAAGTTTGTTCAGAATTTTCAACATATTGATCACAACATACAATAGCAAACATAGTTTAATATTTTAGATCTTAGACAAAGGCAATAAGTAGACAATGGATTAGCACAAAAGGAAATATATGTGGCAAACATTTAAAAAATGGAAAGTTAATAGAATATGAGAGTGACTCTATTAAATTAACCAAGATATTCTGAAGATAATTTTTAATGTTTGTGAAGATTTGGCAAAACACACACCTTTTTACACAGCTGATGGAACTAAAAAACAAAACAATAAGATATTTATATAAAACTATTTGCTAATATATAGCAAAGGTTTTATTTTAATAATGTACAAAATTTTTGTACATTATTAAAATAAATTCGTATTTTAAGAAAGATAACCCACGATAATTTTAAAATCCAAAGATCCATTAATAAAAATATGTATGAATCAAAACGGAAACCCCTATAAACAATCTAATGGTCCAGCAAAAAAAACATGTAGAATAAAATATGATACAATGTGCAATGCTTTATTATCCAGCCTTCCAATGATATTCTCAAATCTGAAATTTAAAACTGTATGATGACCTAGGAAACAGTCAGACTTAGTGAAATACAAGATTGAACAATGCTGATGCACATGATTCTCCAAGTTGTTATAAAGATAAATGTAAATAAAGAAAAAAATGCTAACTGATGGTTTCTGATTATGAGGATAAAATTATTTTTGTTCTCCTCTTTGGCTTGGTACTTTAGCTTGTTTTACATATAAAATGTCCACTGTTTGTGATACTATACTTTCAAATTCAATAAAATACAGAAGCACTATGTTTTCCATTAAGTCTAGAGCACATAAGATTGCCTATGCATCTTTAATACAGGGAAAACAGAAAGACTTCAGAGATGAAAAATGTGAGCCAACTCTACAATAGTAGATCCTTGGAACTTGGTGTAAAATAGGGAAATCCCTTTGAAATGCCATTTAAAGTATAACCTTAATTTTGCTTTGAGCTGAGGTGGTTGGTGAAGTTATTACCATTAGTCAGAACCCTGTAATTCTAATTTCACCTCCAAGTACTCCACATTCTGTCACTCACTCTGTAGTCACTAATTGTCCCCAAGTTATTTCTATCCCCTACAGCCCTTGTCGGCTGTCACTGGGTAACATATTCTCCAATGACTTTAGCCAAGA
Source organism: Aplodontia rufa (assembly GCA_004027875.1). NCBI lineage: Eukaryota > Metazoa > Chordata > Mammalia > Rodentia > Aplodontiidae > Aplodontia > Aplodontia rufa. The sequence continues at coordinate 26,919 of PVKS010006691.1, forward strand.
ACCAAGTCACAGTCATAAGCTCCTACCTGTCCCTGCTTTCACTACTATCTTCAGATCACCTCAGGCAAGGTTTATAACCGTCTATTTGCTGATCCTCCTATTTTAAAACTGAACTACATTTGATATCCTATTCTTTCTCACAGGGAATCAAAATAAGACATAAATATCATCAGTTAAAAACTTGTGTTTTGTGGTTTCTATCTTCTTTGTTCGGTATTTAGTTTTTTTGTTTGTTTGTTTTATCTCTCTCTCTCTCTCTCTCTCTGCCTACAGAAACAAATGAAGAGGGGATTTGAAAAAAATAATAGTTCAGTGGTTATAAGCACAGACACAATCTAGACTTTCTGGTTATGAATCCAGTCCTGTCACCACCTAGCTATGTGACCTTGGGTAAATTGTGTACTAATCAGTCTGTGCTTCTATTTCTTCCTCTGTAGAAACATTTAATGAGTTAATTAGTTAACACATATGTAACATTTATAACTACTCCTAGTATAAAGTGTTAGCAATTATTATTGGAAGGCAATGTGTCCTTTTCCCCCAAAGTTATATGTTCACAAAATGTCTTGCTTCCAGAAAGCACAGATTGCACTTTGAGGGGTCTGCTTATAAACAGTTCCATCTTTAATAGAGGAAAAAAAATAATGTATTGAACTAGTCTTAGTAGTAGCTTATTCAAAACAGGATCACATAGGAGTAGTTTTATATTTAGTTTTTATTATTGACAAAAGCCTCACCAAACAAGCTTGGTATTCACTATAGTTACTCAGAATAAAACTTAGATAAGTGAGGATTCAAAAATTATTTTGCATGTGATAATATCTCCCTGTGATAGACAAATACGGTCCAATAGAAACAGGTTGACAATAATAACATTTTATTTGGGCTCATGTCAGTATCAAGTTAGCTTAGCACAATTTAATGGAGAAGCACATTGCTTCTTGCACTTAATGAGGCCACATTTGATGAAAGACTCTGGTGGGATCTGGAATCATAACAGTAATAAAATCTAAAGTTTGGGTTCTTGGTTCATTAGGCAACAAAACCAGTTATTCATGTACTTATTCCCTAAGAGTAACAAAGAGGCCAACTTGTTGAATTTTTTTTCAGTTACTTTTTTTTTAATGATAGAGAATGAGTGAACATTTATCTTTCATTTATTAAAGAAAGGAGTTTCTCAATAGCTCTGACTTCAAAATAATTTTTTCTGAGTTCATGTGTAGTGATCCAAGATTGATCCTAATGCAGAATTTTATGGCTCCTAACTATCATTTCACTACCTCTTTTACTGATGAGACAACTGAGGACTACAAATGTAATGTGCTTGCCACTGTCGAGAAGCTAGTCAGTGGTAAGACCAGGAATAATGACAAAAATCATATTTATTGATCACTTATTAATCATGATGTTAGTTCATTTGATCTTCAAAACTGCATTTAACAGAGGATGAAATTGATCACAAAATATAGTGGCCAAAGGTAAGCAGCAGAATTATGCTTAGAACCCGTTAGCACCAACTCTAGTTTCCATCCAGCCCCTGTGTGATACAACACTAAAGTCCTTTTCACATCCAAGGGAACATCAGGAGCACACTAAGCAGTCTCCTTGAGAAAGCAAAGAAAAAAAATCTGAATATCCCTCTATTTCTCTCCATTTTTCAGCACTTAGGCAACTACTCTATAGCCTTTCTATGAACTGACAAGTTAACTAGGTCAGAGAATTTTGATATGAGGAAAAAATAATCTGGAGTAGTCATCACATTCTTCTGAATTTCTTTTAACAAAGAATGGACTTGAACAGTGAAAATTTCCTTGGAGAAAGAATGTTACTGTGCAGATTACGCTCAGAAACCAGGGCAATGTCAATCATGGAACCCAACCCATATGAACTATTCTAGAAGTACTGGTTGTTGAAGAGCACAATGAAGTCTATAAACAAGAAGTCTGCATTTTAATATGAGTATCATTGAAATCACTTATGTTACTTCAAAAAAGTCAACCTCAATTTCTCAGCTGAGGATAATAAGCATACCTTTTCTGTTATTTCATTCATCTATTACACATATATTTTGTACCATTGCCAGGTGTTTCTCCCTGAGCTAGGGGTACAGGCAAAAATAAGCAGGTAATGAAGCTCAAGCTTCAAGGCTCTCACTTGCCTGGGCCCCTTCAAGGGAAGCCTAAGGGTGGTGACACCAATGTGTTATCATAGTCATATCTTTCTCTATAATTTGCGAAAGAGGATACTTTAAGGAAAATTAGTCAAGGCCATTGTCTCTTTCCCTTCTTTAGACATCTACCTAACCATAAAATTCAGTAAGGGATAGTTACAATTACATAGACCTTAATGAGATACGATTAATACAGTTACAGTCACTTTCACGTAGATCTCAGCTTCACTGACCTTCTGTCTGAGTTTAGGAAGGATCTGGGAATGCTCCTGCTTTCTAAGGTGCTGATTCATCTAGAATGATCACAAAGAGGTCCAAGGCCAGCAACATTTTTCAGGATGAAAATTCCTTACATCCTCTGGTACCAAAAGTATGTTGCTCAGAGAGACACAAGGACAGAATTTATGTAGTCCAAAGTTATTGTGATTATTGTCAGTGTCACTGTTGATACAGATATGCCACCCAGAGCATCTTCCAACACTTTAACCCTAACAGATATCAGTTGACAGTTCACTGAATGCTGGAATAAGCTGACAGTAGAGGAGGCTAGAGGGATGGGAGATGAATAACCGGAGAAGTGGGCAGTAGAAAAGATGAAATATTTACCCTGGCTGAGTTCAGGTTGCTGCTACTTAAGTTAGTGCTTTAAGAACATTTGATGATTATCAGAACCACCTAGAATTTTTGTTTGGAAAATGTATCTTGTCCTGAGGCCAGGGGATAAGCATTTTAAAAAAAAAAACTCAGATGATTCTAAAGTAGGTAATCCATAGATCACACTTTGATCTAAAAAGACTAATTCTAAGAAACCTGACACAACTGATTCAACTGGAAGATCCACAAGTGCATGACAACAAGCTCCACAAACACTGGTGAAGGACACCACATCTGGTTTCAGTAATGATTTGGTGCAACCTACTTTGCCCCATGTTTGCAATTTTCTCCATGTTTCTGAATGTTTCCCAAACTCAATTTCCCTTTGACATGAGTGGGAGGAACATGTTAATGTATTCAATTTTATAAAGGAAGAAAAATCAACTCCAGGAATGCTTGTCTGAGTATTCTTTAAAAGGTAAACATGTTGATCATCTTGGCACTTGCACATCTATTTCATTACCCCAAGAGCACAGTCATAATACCTATGAAAAAAAGTTTCTGCTTTACATATTAATCCAAGAACAACTGTACAAGGTGCATATTCATTGATATTTTAATTAGTTGACATCAAAGATTCCTGACCTTTTGTTACAATCTTTAGGGCAAAATCAAAAGTGCAACAGCTGCTCTCCTTACCTACTGTGAGAATTTAGCCCCCCTACACACACACAAATGACCATGTTGCTCATCAACATAATTTAGCCAAGATATTGACTAATTATGTCAGATTTTGTCCAGGAGCTAAATTGTATAAGACTTTGATATAATTGTGTTAAGGGCTGATATTGCGTAATACAATGTGTTAAGTAAGAAAAATTATATCAGAAAGGCACATATGTATTCTCTACTACATTTTAATAAGCCACTGGAGTCAAAGCAGTTGGTATTCCTAATTTCTATATTTTAATTATGAAAATCATCAATATTATAATAGCCAAGTATTTCCTTTAAATTTTAAACCACTAATTGACCTAAGTGAGCAGAGTATTGCTAAGAGAAAATACAATATGTTTTTTTAACCATAAAAGAAGAAAATCATTTGGAGGTTAATATGTTATTTTATTTTAATTAGAACCATTGTGTATTGAGGTCTCTATGCACGTAAGTTCTTCAAGTAAGAATCCCACATTCAAGTCTCTCAAATAGGACAGCTTTTCCTCATAAAGTCTTCATTATAGCCTGAGGCATTTTTCTAGTACTTCTTCCGACTTTCAGCTTAAAAAGGTTTTATACAAATAACATGAAACTGTTGGAATTTGTACTGTGGATGTGCAGTACAGACATATGTAAGATCATCCAGCTCAAAGCACCATTACTAACTCATGAACAAAAGCAATCTCAAGATCAGAAAGTGTCCTGGTGGCAGGAACTCAAGCATCCACTCCCCCTCTTGTTACTCCCACCCCCACCCTATTTCATAAGCTATTCTTTGAGATAAAACTTTTCTATAATAATATTTCTCTTTCTCTCTTTTAGAGGTACAATGTACTGAAGAGATGTTCCCCTGGTGGCTCTTTTATAATATGTTGCTCATCTGTTAAACCCCAGGTCATATTTCTATTCTGTAAGAGTAGAAAGATGCTCTTTCTTTCTGCACAGCAGCAAAGATGAGCAGATATCCATTAAGAAATTATTCTGTTAAGGTCAATCTTGGCTACAGTGGTCAAATGAGTTTCCCTAAACTTCTAAATTCAAACAAAAGGAGAAATTAATAAAAGGTAAGATACTTCATATAACAAAGCATTATATAATGTTTACAGTTTCCAAAGTGTATATCTGAATAACTTTTCTTGACTTTTGAAAAATCCACAAGATAAATGTTTCATGTCTAGAATATGTACACATTGGTTTGAAGATAATGTAAAACATTCTTTATACCACAACATAATGCTCCACTTAAAGAAGTAGCAGGCACTATAGTGCTGACAAATAAAATTTTTAAAGAGCATTATAAAAATTCATATAAATAAAAAAGCTATAAAAATCTAAATCACATCGTATGCCTCAGTACATTCCACAATATCATACTGCTTTGCACTCCAAATTTCACTATTCTTTTGTTTATGGCATATGCATGTGGTGTGGATAGGGAGTGTTTCATATGGAAAGCACCCTCTCATGTACAAATCCATCGTGAGTCTTTCCAAGAATCCATGATCTATGTCCTTTTCTGTTTAGTGCAGAGGTTTTCAATTAGGGGCGAGTTTGCTTACCAGGGTATTTGGCAACGATTGAAGATATATTTGATCAACACTGTTGGGGTAGGAGGATGTGCCTAGCAACAAGTGATCCTTTTATCAGGAATCCTGCTAAAATTTCCATGATGTGCACGAGAGTCTCCACAACGAAGAACGATTGAACCCCAGATTATTCCCAAGAAAGCTGAAGCAACAGCAGCTGAGTTCTTTAGAATAGCATGATGTTTTCAGCCTCCTACTATTGACAAATGCAAGCTTGAATCTTCTCACTCATATGACTTTCTAGGAAAATTTCTTAGTATGAGACAGTTTGTTCAGCAGAAATATCACCAGGCTTGAGAGCCTAAAACGTGGCTTCTATAGAAGGCTTTCTCACTAATTAACTGCATGAACTTGGGTAAGTCACTTAACCCCTCATGCCCTCAATTGCTTCATTCAAAAATGAGAGCAACAAGCTAAATGAATTCTGTAGCTTCCTTCCAGCTCTAAAATTCTATTATTCAAATAAGAAGGAAAATCTAAGTGTAGAAAAAAATTTAAATTAAAATACCTGGCTATCCAATCCTTTAGATTTAAGAAAGAAAACCATATAAATGCAGACACCAAATGTTTAACTGTGCTGTATCAATAAGTTGATCAGCATTTGTTAAGCATCAGTTTTATACTTAGTATGCTACATATTGATGTAAAGGATTAGACACTGCATGTATATGTTTGAACTAGGCTAACTTATTGAAATCCATTATAGAGGCTACTTTTTTTTTCAAAATGTGATATGCAAATCATTGCATTAACATCTCCTGGAATCTTTGAAAAAAATGTACATTCCTGAACCCACACATAGAGGATTGGAGTTTCTGAAAATTTAGCCCAAAACATGCATTGTTAAAATTATCCCCAAATTAGTATTACATATACTATAGTTTAAAACTTATCCAATTATAAAATTAATAGTAAAAAAGATTTTTAGTATGTTATACTGTTTTAGTCTTGGTTACATACAAAATTCTACAGAGTAGAGAGTTCAAAATAAAGATGAGAATAGTTGAGGTCAAGTCCATAGTAGGTAAGAGAAAGCCTGAATGAATGGAGTTGGGAAAGTAAGGCAAAAATAATCAGGAAAATGTATTCCACAAGGAGTTTCAACATAAGAAAAAGCACAAGTGTGGGAGTGAATGAGATGTATTTAGAGTTCAGTGAGGAGTCTTGCAATAGCAGTATTTCTGTTCAGCTGAAATAATGGATATAGTGAACTGTCCATATGTATATGGTAGAATACATTTGAAAATTATATCCCACAAAGGACAACGCTTATGAGAAAAATATCAGGTCAAATGCTTTTAAATCCAAAATAACTGTTGTCTGACTGAAGTGTGTTCAGTAGTTTTTAGACTATACTCATAATTCAAAAAGAAAATCAAATTATTCTTAAACCTTCTAGATCTCAATCTCCTAATTCATTTTACCTATCAAACGCATATGTTTCTTTGTTGAATAATTCTTATCTCCCTCTAGTACCCACACTACTTTGCCTGTGTAAACTCATACATAGAATGATATTCCTATACCGGTCATATTTACATACATCATGATCTTCCTCCTGGAATAAGAGCTGTTAGGATTTTTTCCCTATAATCAAAGTAAATTCACTAGAATTGTTATATAATAGAAGTGAATTCATTCACTTTTTAGGTAAATAAATGTAATAAATTGATGTGCAGTTTATTTTCGTTGTATTTAGAGAATATGTTTTGTGTAACTTAAATCCTTCTAAATTTATTGAGTCTGTTTTATAGCCTGAAATCTCATCTATATTAAAGAATATACTTCTATGGATTTGAAAAATTGTGCATTCTGCTGTTATTGGGTAATTTTCTATACCTCAAATTAGGTCAATGTGTTGACTGTGTTGTTCAAAACTTCAATATGTTTTGCAGATTTGTTTTGGGATTGCTGTTTCTATCAATTCCCAAGAAAGTGATTCTGAAATCTCTGACGATAACTGTAGAACTATTTCTCTATCATTGCTCTAAAAGTATATCAACTTTTACTACCTGGACTTTGTGGTTCTCAAATTAAATGCATAAATGTTTAAAATTTACATGGCCATTTAATGAATTTACCCCTTTATTATTATGAAGTTAAATTCTTTATTTTAGTACTATTCTTTGCTTTGAAATCTGCTTTGTCTAATAATAAATACAACAAATCCAACTTTGTTCTGTTAATGTTAACAGTAAATATTTTTTCTATCCTTTTCCTTTTAACCTAGAAAGTTTTTCTTCCATACACTTAGCATAAACTTAGATCTTACCTTTTATGGGCTGGAGTGGTGAATCATTAGTTACTGTGCTTGCCTGGCATGTGTGGGGACTTGGGTTCAAACCCCAGCACCACCAACACAATGAAGTGTCGGCGCAACAAAAGCCACATGAAAATCTAAATAAAATTCTTTCTGTCTTCCTCACTGTCCCTCTCTCTTTGAACAAAAAAATCTTATCTTTTACTTTATTTGATCATCTTTGCCATTTAATTGGAATAGCTAGACCTTTATATTTAATATGATTAAGATATGGTTCCATTTAAGTTTATCATTATCTTCCTGTTAGGTTTATAAATGTCTTATTGGGATTTGCTCTTATTTTGGATTCGTAAATTATTTTTATTATTTCACTTTATCCCCTTTGTTGTTAGTTCTGTTGTTTCAGTTACTGCTTTAGAGTTCATCGCCCACAGCTTTAACATATCACACTTTACCTTCAAATGATACTGTACCACTTCACATGTAATTTCTTACTATACTTTAATTTTTACTTCTTGATATTTATGCTATTATTTCTGTGCATTATACTCACATATTTTAAATTCCACCTTACATTGTTAATATTTTTATTTAAGCAGCTAATTATCTTTATACTATTTAAGTATTTTTTTAAATTCTTTTTTTACCCATGTCATTAGCATTTGTAATGCCCGTCCTTCTTCCTATTTATCACTGTTTTGGCTCAATTTGTTTATGATACGCCTCATTGTAGATTCCTTCATATTCTTTCCTGATTGAGATTCGTTGGGCTTCTTGGTTCTATGGATAGACAGCTTTCATCAAATTTGGAATTTTTTTCAAGAATTATTTCTTCAATTTCCTTTCTTGTCCCTCTTCTGCTTTATTTTGTTGACTCCATTTCATATATATTAAGTTGCTCAATGTTGTCCCCACAACCCTTTTATAGTCTGTTCATTTCATTATCCTTTCTCTGTGTTTCATTTTGGATAGTCTTTATTATTATATCTTTATGTTCACTAATTTTCTTTTCTGCCATATCTAATATGGCATTATCCTTTTCCAGTATTCTTTTCACTTCACACATTTTAATGTTCATCTCTAAAGTTTCATTTACATCTTCTTTATATTTTCCATGTCTAAGCTTTTGTATATGTGGGGTACAGTTGTAATGGCTGCTTCAATGTCCATACCTGCACTCAACCTAACATTCATGTCATTTCTAGGTAACTTTTAATTGTTCGATTTTCCTTCTCATTATTGGTTATGTTTTTCTGTGGTGGTGTTTGTTTGTTTGCTTTTCTTTGTTTTGTGTTTTGTTTTTGTTTTTGTTTTCATGGCTGATAACTTTCAACTGCATGCCAGATATAATAAATCTTTCTTGATAGCGGCTGAGAATTTCTGTAATGCAACAAGTATGTTTGAGTTATGTTCTAGGATACTGTTTTTAGAGTTTGATCCTTTCTGATTTTGGCTTTATGATTTGTTAGTCAGGCCTGGAGCATGCTCAGTCTTAAGCTAAATATTCTCCATGACTGAGATATGAATCTTCTGACCCATGGATCATGAAATTTTTCAGTCTGACTGAAGGGAACAAGCACTGTTTCTAGCACTGTGTGAGGATAAACTCATGCCTAGGGACTGGAGTGGTGGCTCAGTGGTTATGGTGCTTGCCTAGCATGCACAAGTACCCGGGTTCTAACCACAGCACCACATACATAACAAAAGTGAAAAGTGTCAGAGCAACAAAAGCCACATGAAAACCAAATAAAGTTGATTCTCTCCTTCTCTTTGTGTCCCTCTCATGCCAACACATGCATATGTTGGCTAATATGACACTGACCTGGGAGGGACCTTCTGCAGATCTTTGAAGTGTTCTTTATGTGCAGCTGCTCCTTTCCAGGACTCTTTTCTTATGAATGCCAACCATCTTGACCTCACCAGACTTTCAGCTTCAGCTCCTCATTTGGAAAGTCCACCAAACTCCACCTGAGTTTCCACCCCCTACACTGTGGCCTGGAAATTCTGTCAAGGCCAAAAGCTAGGAAATAATGTAGCTAGCACTGGCTATTTCCCTTCTCTCAGGGATCACTGTCTTTCATTGTCCAATGTCCAAAGTCTTCAAACTTCTCTCTTATATGGTTGATTTTTGTGGTTTCACGTGGCCATTGTAACATCACTTTCACCAGGAAAAGTCCTAAGTCAAGTGGATTGTTTATATTATGAGGCCTAAAATTTTATTAACTCAGTAATATTAATTTTGTTTTTAAGCCTCATATAAAAATATCAGCTTTTACTATAACCATGGAAATAATAGATTGCATTCATAATGTAGTCATCAGTATGGTCTAAAGAGAATTTTTTAAGGAATATTTCCATATACATGTATAGCTTCTCTCAGATTTTGATAAGAAGTATCTCCAACTCCCCCACTATGTTGGAGATGTATTTTGAATATCCAAACTGGGAAATAAGTTAATATTTCAAATATCTTCCAGAGGAATTCCACAATTTCTATAACATCATTCATTTTCCCCAACTCACTACTATATTTTTATGATTATAGGATCAGCCAATAAATATAGAATTAATATATGATGTAATACTGTATTTTCCTAGAAAGTATAAAACAAAACCACCTAATGAGCCTTTCAAGACAGTCTTTTGGCTAAGTAAATTACTATCTGAAATAACATATGAAAGTTTGCTGCTTTACATATATTCATAAGAAGAAATATCATTAATTAAAGTCGCTATGGATACATTTATAATTTATATATTTGATGTTAGCTTCTAAGAGTTATCAAAGATGAAAAAGACTTAGTTCTCACCCTCCATGAACTATAAGTATAGTGATGCATTATCTTGTGTTATTATGGCATCTACTTATAAAAAAATTTATAACCTATATTTTTGTTTGAAGATGTTTTTGGTGATATTACTAATATAAGCTTCTTGGTCATTTAATCAAAATGAGTTTTATTTCCAACACTAATAATATATTAAGTTTGTGCCAAACAAACTTAATGTAAACAAATTTGTACAAATTCTATCGTCCAATTCTGCATTTATATGGACATCCTTCTACATACTGTGTGAGTTATAGTTGTGCAACCACTGTAAAAATCATAGGAAGACTTTAAGAGAAGCTCCGAATAAATTTTACTGACAGATTTACCTCATTTAGGAAACATTCAGAAAGCAACGATGGGTGTGCACCACCTCGTTTTCTATTTTTGTTAGGAGAGCAGTCACTGTTATCAGTCAGTCTGTAAGTGCGTAAGTACTTACAGAGGAAGACAGCAGGGCTCTGCCCCACCAATGCTCTCTCCCACGTCCTGTTCGCCAATTGTCACTAGTCTCAACTCCATTCGCTGTTTATTTTTCCTATCTATCTCCATATTTCTAAACATAAATACTGATTTCTAGCTTACCAAGCTTAGATGATCATAGTTATTATTTGATTTCTTATCATTTTAGATGAGGATTTAGCTCCATACCACCCACCCATCTTTTCAGTAGAGTGGAGTTGCAGTTTTGGGTTACCTATGTAGCTGCCATTTACAGAAATTTATTTATGTAAAATTATTCTTGTTGAGTCAAATGATATGCAATGATGACATTTCCTTTATTTGCCATATATTCCCAAAGCAATTTTCCTCCTTTACTTAGTGAATTACAACTAACATTTTTTGGTGTTGTGTTTTGCTTTGTTGTTAACAGGGATTGAACCCAGGGGTGCTTAACCACTGAGTCACATCCTCAAGCTTTTTTTATTTTTTTATTTTGAGATGGTCTCACTAAGTTGCTTAGTGCCTGGCTCAGTTGCTGAGGCTGGCTTTGAACTTGTGATCCTCCTGCCTCAGTCTCCCAAGGTGCTGGGATTACAGACATTTTCTACCACACCCAGCTATTTTCTAAATATTTCCACATAATTGTTAACCACCAGTAAAATTTTTCAAATCTTCAATTAATCTACAGAATCTATCAATTTCATTTTATCCTGGAGACCTCCCACCTACTGCCCTTCATCTTTCTGCTCAAATCCATACAGATTGCTGTTTCAGCCTTCTGCATTGCTGTCATCGTCGCACAGTTAGTCCAGATGGCTCTGACAATATTTCCCAGGGTAGCATTTGAATTGATAGCCTTGTTTACCACAGTTGGTAATAGCTGGACTTTCTTTCAAGATTACATACAATAACTTCTGTGTGAGCAATGAAGAGGTAACATGGGGAACTTCCATCACTTAGCCGGTGGGGAATGCAGAGACATAATTAGGATAGATACTAATTACTGACCATACATATGCCATGAACATTGCTAAGTACTTGATATACATCTTTCATCTTCCCTATATCTCCTTACAGTTAGTACCCATTGTTATCATCATTCCCTTTTACAGCTGTGAAACTGAGATTCAGTAACTTGCTTAATACTCCACGGATAAAGAGTATCTGAACCTAGTTTCAAACAGGTTGTAAACTACCCCTAAGGCACGTTCAGAAACATTTCATGAGTTATGTTCTCACTGTATGAAGAAGCACGACTCAGGTTTGATTGTTGAGAAAGAAAATCAGAGTGGGTGCCTCAAAAAGAATAGGGAAGGCCTGTGCCCCTTGCAGGAACAATCTAGACCCAGCTCCGCCATTTGCTACTCAGACATCCCTGGGCAAGTCACATTTTATCTAATGATAATCATCACTGTGAAAAATCAACATTTATTGACCATTTACTCTTGCAAGACATGTTTGCATGTCCTAATTTTAGTTCCACAAGAATGTTTTGAAGTAGGGGTTCTTCTTACATTACTATTAGTATTTTTATTGTTGTTATCATTAGTAGCCTCATTTTACAAATGTAGATGCATATCACAGGGTCCCATTCCATCCCTCACCTTTCACAGAGGAGTGAGTGAGCTGAACTGATTACTTGTAAATGATCCCTTTCTATATATATATTCCTTTGGAAATAATAACAACATGAAGCCTGAAAGCACATATAGAATTTACACATCTGCAAGAGAAAAACATCAGTTATACAGCTTTTATGGTAAAGGTAAATTTGTAGAACAACTTTAACTGCCTCATTTTTCAGACAAAGAAACTGAGGCTTAAAAATCATTAAGTGGAGCTCCCACTGTTATATAGACAGTAACTTAAGTGTGGTGATCGCCAGTTTAGTGTTTTTTCTTAAAGGCAAGCAATTTAAGAAGCCAGGAAGGTAGCACATAGAATAATTGGGGGGGTCTGATAAAGAAAATGCTCAGGAATAATACAAGGAATCAACAAATGAAATGGCATCAAATTAAAAAGCTTCCACACAGCCAAGGGAACTGCATGAAGGGACAGCTTAATAAATGGAAGAAAATCTTGGTCAGCATCTCCTCCAACAAAGCACTAATATCCAGAATGTATAAAGAACTCAAAAAAACCAACATTAGCCGACTTGGGGTGCATCCGTGTAATCCCAGCAACTCAGGAAGTTGAATCAGGAAGATTATAAGTTCGAAGCCAGCCTCAGCAACTCAGTGAGGCCCTAAACAACTTAGCAATACCCTGTCTCAAGATAAGAAATAAAGTGAGATAAATAGGGCTTAAGGTAAAAAGCTCAACATTAAAAAAGCAACCCAATCAATAAATAGGAAAATGAACTGAACACTTCTGAAAAGAAGTGCAAGTGGCCAACAATTACATGAAAAAAATTCTAAACATCTGTAGCTGTCAGGGAAATGCAAATCAAAACCACACTGAGATTCCATCTCATCACTCTGTTTAGAACTGCAAGCATCAAGAATACAAATAACCATAATTTTTGGTGAGGATATGGAGGAAAAGAACTCTTACACACTGTTAATGGGAATGCAAATTAGTATAGCCAACATGGAAATCAGTAATGGAGGCTCCTCAAAAAGCTAAAAGTGGATCTACTGTATGATCCACCTATACCACTCCTTAGTATTTATCCAAAATAACTGAAGTCAGTATACTTTAGAGATACATGCATACACATCCATGTTTATTGCAACACAATTCACAATAGCCAAGCTATGGAATTAGCCTAGGTGTTTGTCAACAGATGAATAGCTAAAGAAAATGTGATATGTACATACAATGCAGTTTTATTCAACCATAAAGAAGAATGAAATTATGGCATTCACAGGAAAATGGATGGAACCGAAGACCATAATTTTGAGCAAAATAAGTCAGACTCAGAAAAGAATTGTATGTTTTCTCTCATATGTGTAAGCTAGAAGGAAAAAAAACAAAAAGAAGAAAAAGGAGGATGCCACAAAATTAGAAAGGAGAACAATAAGATTAAAGGAAAAGAACGTGGAGAAGTCTTGGGAAGTGAAATTGTATGCACAAATATTCCACAATAAAATCCATTGTTCTGGATAATTAATATGCACTAAGAGAAAATAAAAAGAATGTTCAAGTGCATTCTACTATCTATCCATTCATTCATCCAATTAATTGAGACACCAGAAATATAAAAAACATAACACTGAATACAAAAAATGTTCTACCCTCAGATGGAGTTCACACTTGAAGGGAAAGAGGGAACAATAGGTTAATATATTATTTCAGAACATTATAATAAATGTAATAATTTCAGTCATAACCCAGAACATACAATTGTATGAATAATTTGGCATCTCAAATTTCAAGTATTCATAATAAAACTCTCAATCTCATTTATCCCCCATGTAGACGCACCATCTCAGTAAATGACAACACTATTCAGCCAATTACATATGTCCAAAACCAACAGATATTTTTAACTCCCTCTCACCTTGATTCTATTTCCAAGAAATATGTCAAATGTGTCCACTTCTCCATTTCCATAACCCTAGTCTTAACCAGCGTATTCTCTTTCCCAGGCCACTAATTTTACTTTCTATATAGTCCATCTTCTTCCACACTGGCCCCTTTCAACAGATATGCTACACACCGAACAGAATGTCCTTTAAATACAAGTGAACCAGGTTATGTCACTCCTTTTCCTGGGTCTATCAAAGATAATAATAGCCTCCTGGCTTGGTTTATATCTGAGCTTATTGAGTGCTTTTCCAAAAAAAACCAACTAATGTCTCTAGTCAATTACTAATAAAAAGAACCATTCGTGACTTCAGTTACCAGAATATGTTACATGGTATTTTTTTTTAGGATGGCAAAGACAAACAGCAGAAAAGTATATTGCTTGTTCAATCTTCACAATGTGATGGCAAAATCAGAAATATTCTAAAATTGTTTTCCTATCACCCCAGCATCTAGTTGCTCTCACCTGTCTTTGTTCCCCTCCATATGTGATCAGAACTGAACTTCAAATATTTCATATTATTGTATGCATTTGTATATGCCAATTCCATCCTCCAACTGATAGATAAAACCCTTACTTTCTTATCTTAAAGCTCCACATTTACAAGGATAGAAGAAAGAAAATGCAAAGGTAAAGGACCAACATGAACTTAGCACTTTCTTAACTCAGTGGAGAGGGGAACTGGATATTAGCACATAATTACAGGAATGATTACTGTTTACAAAAGTGGGAGTATGAGGCATTTAGGGAGAACTGAAGAGACAATGCCTGTCTGAGCCAAGGATCAGCCAAGAAGAGACCTGCAGATTAAATAGAATTGAACAGAGTCTTCTGAGAAAAGGACAAGCTGGGTGGGCTATGGGATCAAAGGAATGAAACTTGGCCATGACCTGGTTTTGCCATCATACATTGCCTTAACCTTTTCAAGTCCACCGCCTCTGAAACACCAGGCTTTTCCATAATCATGAGTGATTTGAATTCGTTATTAAAACTTCACCTTGTCAAGAAAGACTTTGCCTGACCACCTCATCTAACTGCCTCCTTCTTCTTTTTTTTATTCTCCTTTCTAATACTTAATACCACCTGCAATGGCGTACATTTGATTTTGTTTTTGTTTTACTTTTTGCTTTCTTTCCTCCCCCACTAGATCCTAAGCACTGAGAGCAGAGCAGAATCTTGGTTTAGTACTGGTTTTGATTTGTTTAGGCTTTTCTTTTTCTTTTTTCCTTTCTGGTGCTATATCCCAGTTGATCCCAATCATCTAAACAGTATCAGCACATATTCATATCAGGCTCCTATGATAGGAACCCAGGATACCTAATTACAGTCTCTTTTATTTCTAATAGACAAGGGTACTCAGCAGCACATCCTCAATGATTTGGATTGGAAAATATTTTAAGTAAAAATTTTTCAAGAATCACAAGTGATGCATGAGATACTATTGTGTTTCTCTAAATTTTGTCTTAATTCTTTCCAATGATTGCTTTTTAGTACAAAAACACCTACCTATATTCAAACCTAAGTCAAAGATAGGTTCACAAAATTCAGTCCTGTAACCTTTGGCATTTCATGTCTCTATTTGCCCACATTTTCACTTTAGCTGGATCTAAATGATGCTGAACGTATCTGGATAAAAAGAAAAATAACAATCAAATGCTTAGATTTTTGAAGCACTGCACTTCACTTTCATTGATTTGGGAGCATCTAAATAGTAAATGTTAGGTAAAAAAAGAAAACTAGGTATTAGATCATTTTTTCTTTCTGTTTTTGTTATTTTATTTTTCATACTTGTATATTTGTGCCATCATACAAATGCTCAAGACAAACAAAAATAGTGCATAAATAAGTCCCAATTTAATAGGTACAATGACCTGTTATGGTTTTTACCATATCAGTAACAAGCAAATGACTTAGCTATGCCTTAGGTTCCTACAATGAGCACAGAAATGCCTGCCTGACATCATACTGTAACAGGAACAGAGAGATAAAATGGATCTGAAAATATGCCAAATATTTCAGTGTTACAGTTTACAAAGGTAAAATATTATTACTGTATGGTATTTCTTCTTTGGCTTTCACAGATTTTAAAAAATAGGCTTTTCCTCTCAAAAATCTCAAAACCTGACCATAAAATCTCTCCTCATTTTAGTCACTCTGCCTTTATATGAAAGATTATGAAATGCCTTAGTTCCAGAGCCTCCTATCCCATTAGCTAACAAACAGCTCTTACTATTAAGTAGCTTGATGCATCAGTGTGACTGGCAGATTATTATTGGTGTTGAGGATTGTTCTATACAGTCTACAATTTCTTTATACCCAAAGATTTCCAACTTAGCCTTAGGTTCTATTTGTTAATAGATTCACTGTGTTCTTAAAAAAAATATCAGTAATCAGTTTATTAGAAGGCAAAATGTTTCTACTTGTACTTTTATGGCCCTGAATGACACTAGATCCTTTCTATCACAATTCCTTTTTGTACCATGATATTTTCATAATGGTTGTCTTTGAGACACCGGTGTGCTCAGAATCCAGTGTGACCTCTAACTACATTGAACGATAACATACACACCAGCAGGAGAGACAACCCATCTATAAAGTGATAGCCTGATCTATAAAATAACACACAGATTGATTTTATGGGTTTCCAATGACTTGACTAATGTTGTTTTTCCTTAAACTAATAAGTTTTGGCATCATGGAATCAAAATATGCTCAAAATTAGAAATGAATTATCTTGCTTGCTTGTTTATTTTGGGGCTTAGTCCTCTGGACACCCTAGGTTAATTTTCAAGGTCAGTGAACTGAGGCGCACTTCTAACAGAGCTCACGGAAAGAGTTTTAAAAAATTCCTTCTCACCAGCCTCTCCTTCTTCCCCTTGGCATCAAATATTGATCAGCTTTTCTCTCAGCGTCCTATGGAGGTGACCAGGATGCATGGGTGGGAGCAAACAGCAGGCTGAAGAAACTTCACTACTGCCGTAAGGTTTTGTTTGCAATTAATTTTTTACTTAAAGAAAGCATTTTACTTGAAGAAAGCATTTTCTTCTGATTATTAGAAATCATATAAGTACAAAATTGAAGGAAGGCAAAATGTCTAAAGAATTAAATAAATTACCTACAATACCACTATCCATGAATAGCCATAAACAATACTACATTACCACATACACAATTAAATATCAGAGAAACAAAGGCCAGATGAAAAAATAAATAAAATTGATTCTCTCTCTCTCTCTTTAAAAGAATATATCTTAATTCTTCCTATTTAGCAATTTCCATTGATTATTTGGAGTATTGGGAGTGGAAGAATAACAGATTATTTGCTCATCATAAGTCTTTGAGGTAGGTTTTTATTTTAGAATGCATGCTAAAAGTTCTCTTTTGGATTGAGGAGGTGACTCAGTGGTAGAGCACTTGCCTGGTATGCATGAGCATGCAGATTTGATCCCCAGCACCACCACATACACAACTAAGAGGAAGAAAAACAGAAAAGAATTGAAAAAATAAAATTAACTCTCTATCTCCCTTAAAAAATAAAAGTTGTCTTTCACTGATGAAATGCACTAGTGCAAGAATCTGTACAAGAACAACATATTAAGGAGGAATAAGGCATCAATACTGAGCTTTTGACAGCCAGATATAAGTAAAGATAAAAGAAAATAAGATTAGTAAACTCCAGTTTGAAAATAAATAATTATAGCAAGTAAAGCATATGATGTCTCAAGTCATACAAACCCAGATTCTTATCTTTGTTTAACCACCTAGAACAGGTGACTTAATTTCTCTGTGCCTGCATTTTCTTGACTGTGTAAAAGAGGCATAATACCAGAAACAACCTGACATTTAAAAACAGTAAATACACGTAAAGCACTTAGAACAGTGTCACTCAGACATGAAACACTCAGGAAATATTAGCTGCTGGAAGTGGTAATAATAGTACAATATTTATCAGGCTCTGAGCTAAATGTTTTACATACATTGCCTCATTTACTCCTACACCATCCTAGAAAGTAGGATTAAATGAGAATGTATCCCGAATACTTTATCATCCATACACTCGAATTACAAATGCAGAAATTGTAGTATAAAAAGATTCATTATCTTGCCCAAGGCCATTGAATTTGTTGAGCAATGGACTTTGGACTCTCACCCCAGGCTAAAATGACATTATTTTCAAATTATGGCTTTAGGACCACCATCAGCATAATCTGAATCTCTGTAATGGGGCCCAACAATATGCAAGTTTAACAAGGTTCCCAGGTACATCTCAGGCCTCAGATCATGCTTCATTGCTACATAGTAATTTACATGATAAAGTCACTTTCTGTCATTTTTCCAAAGAAAGCTAACATCAAACCTTCAATTTAATATCAAAATTTGCATCTAATTCAAAGCCTTGTACAAAGCAGGATCCCAGAAAACACCCAAAGATAATCCTGCAGCAGGTAAGAATATTCCTGCAACAGGAGATCAGAAGGGTACAAGGCAGGGCTGCAGCAAATGCTTGCTTCTTTCTCACCTGAAGGTGTCTGCTTGCATGCAATTGATTTTTATCTTACACTTGATGGATTGATACATAGATTTAATTATATCATGTGTTGTCCCATCAATACTGCTTTGCAGCTATTTTACATTCAGCCTGGGTGCCAGATTGAATTAAATGGTTTTTTTAAAGCCTATAAAGCAGGAAAATATCTTTCCCTGGTTGGTATTTTTTACATATTGGTTACTAAGAGTCTGTAAGCTAAAGCAGGTTGTAAAGTTCATTTGCTAGTGAGGAAGCTGATTTGACTTTTATGGTTATTAATTTTTTATGGAGCACAGAGCAGAATTACTAGTGTTGCTCCTAACTTAGACACCTCTATAGCTACTGGGATTGAGGGAGCCTCTATTTAGGGAACAATTTTCCTAACCATCCCTAAGGAGAAAAAGGATCATATACAAACAGCTTCCAGATCCCGGTAAAAAGATTCCACAGCCCTTGGAGGTAAATGGGTGGCTATGAATGAAATTATGCTAAGTGAAATCAGCATAACCCAGAGAACCAAGGGCCAAATGTCTTCACTCATCTGTGGAGGCTGGAACTAGACCCTGGCCATTGAGAAAGGAGGTCTATTCTCATGTTTTAAATCTGGAAAAGGTGTAAGGACATACAACCTAAGGCATTTGTAGAGATATATTGGGAAGGAGAGAGGGGGAGGAATAAGGGTGGATAATTAGGAGGGCTCTTGGGGGGTAATCTAATATTCAGATTTTATATATATATATATATATATATATATCATATTTTCTTGCTAGAAGCATGTTTGATTGTTAAACAAATAAATTTCTTAATAATAAAAAAATATTTCACTCAACTATATGTAATAATACCCACTAGGAGTCACACAGAGAAAGTCCTATTATTGCTCTAACACCAGATGTGATATATTATAGGGTTCAAGTAACATCAGAGTAAAAAGGGCTTGATTATTCCAGAAAAGTCATTGACACAGATAAGACAGTTCCATGAGACATTAATTCCTCCTCTTTTTTATTTGCCTATCATGTGCCATGCCCGGTTCTACCTACAGTTACAGCTGTGGAAAGACAAAAACAGGCAAAAGACCTTGTTTCCAAGATCTCACATTCCAGTGTAAGGAGTAAGACAATAAGAAAATAAAAACATAGTTATCAAGAGATAACAAATGCTGAGATGAAAGTAAGGCAAGAATAAGAGTAGAGAGGAATTGAAGGGAGCTCTGCTTTAGATAAGGTGGAAGGGTTCTCTGATATAAAGTGACATATTAACAATTACATCATCTATCTCAGGTAGGTCAGAAGAGATGTTTAAGATTTGAGGATTTTTCTAGACCATTGCTGTCTGTGTAAAGCTGCTGCTTCATTAAACAGGTAGAGTATAGCTTATTCTTATTCAGCAGTTCATATATTAACTTATTTTAACTTCACTATGCCACTTTTTCCCCTACGTTCATTCAATAGCTATTTATTGAGTGCTTCAAAATTTCCAGGTACTATGCCAGGGCTGTAAAAATAAGAGCTCATTGCTATGGGGCATTTACTAAGTGAAACATTGTACACAGCACTTTACGTGGCTTAATAGACTGGCAGGGCAGAAATCATTATCTCTGTATCACCAATACAGGATGAGACCCAGATAGGTCACAAAATGCCCAGGTTCACATCCCTGTTTGGTGCCAGACCTAAGATGAAAATCATATTCTCTGATCCCCACTCAAGTTTTTCTATGATACAAAAAACCTTAGATGAAATTCTTTATCTTCTCCAGAAGCAAAAGAGATCATGTACATCCTAGAATAGCATACTTCTACCTCATTGCTAAATGAAGCTCAAAAAGCTATATAAATGAACCCCCTGCCTTCAGACAAATAAATTACTATTAGCTTCATTTATAAATGCAGAATTCACCAACAGAGTTCAATCAGCCCAGGAAACAGGCTAGTAATTTTATGGATACAAACCAGATGTCTGCATAGATGCTCCCTGTGATCAGAGATCGTGAGCAGGGCTGGGAAAGAGGGAGAGGGCCTGCATGGCATTCTCGGTTCTTACCTCCCCAGGAAACCATCCAGTCTGTTGAGGCACCTCCTTTCTCATGCCCCTCAGGCCCCACTCTAGCCCGAGAAAGCCTCCCCTGTCCCCTGCAGAAAGCCTACTACAGCTTTCACTTCTACGCAATCACTCAGAGGAATCCTCCTGGAGCACCTGCCACCTGCCAGACTAGAAGATGTATTGGCCGCAGGGGAGCAGAACTTTTTGATACCTCTCAACTCATACCTCTTAGCCAGCCAGCTGCTCTATCTACCCTTCTATGAGGACAGACCATTCCCAACATACTGGCTTTCTCTAATACTACTGAATAATTGGGCCAAAAGAAATTTCTTGGGCTTCTGATATTAGTTGTAGGATGACTGAAAGAATGGGCTAAAAAAAATCAGGATTATTTTCTCTAGACTGTCAGATACTTTGCAGAAATGACCAATGATTATTTCAAAGTGCTCTAAAATCATCAAATTACTTTGGACATGATTCACATAATTAACATCATTTTCATTTTAAAAGTGACAAAATTGTGACATGAAGAAAGAAATATCACACAGCTAGTTGGCAGAAATTAAATTCAAGACCTCCTCAGCTTGATATGCACTAATCCAGAGCACTTTCTCTAATAGAGAGGAAAAATGCTATAAAAAAAATCACAAAATTTATTGAGCACCAGCTACATGCCAGGATATGCCCTAGCTCATTTAATCTTCACAGCAAGTGTAATTGTTGTTATCTCCATGAGGTACATGAACTTGATCACAGGCCATCTCATTGTACATTCCACACTATAGTGGTATCCTTTTTTACCAGCATGAATGTTGGATCTAGGTAAGTGTAGATCCCCATCATAACTCCTAACTAGTGTCTTTATCTCCAGTGTTCTTTCTAAAACACCTAATCACATCTCCTTCTACCTTCCCACGTGTGCCTCACCCTCACCTTCATTCAGGCTGTGCATCCCCCCTGAATCCCTTCCTCCCTTCCTGTACAGGAGGCAGAAGTTAGCCACCCATGAATAGGTTACCTTACATTGCAAAATGGACTTTGCATATGAAATTAATTAGTTAAATTACTAATCAGTGACCTGAAAATCGGGAGATTACCCTGAATTACCTGGATGAGCCTGATGTGATCAGATGAGCCTTTAAAAATTAGAGTGCAGAAAAGGAAGTCAGAGAAATGTGCTAAAGAAGAAAATCAGAGAGATTTTATGTATCAAAAAGGGTCAATGCAGGCTGGAGCAGTGGCTCGGTGATTGGAGCACCCAGGTTCAAACCCCAGCACCACATACACAACTATGTGTTGGAGAAATAAAAGCCACATGAAAAAATAAAATTGACTCTCATTTTTTTCTTCTCTCTCCCTCTCTCTCTCTCTCTTTCTCTCATCTCTCTTGCTCTCACTCTCCCTGTCTCTCTTTAAAAAAAAAAAAAGAGTCAGTGCATCATTTTTGACCATGACGATGAAGGAGGCCTTCAGGAAACAGATCAAGGAACTAAATTCAGGATAAGTAATGTTTCCATTTCTCATCACTACTTTCTGTTTAGGGACTTCAAGCTCTTCTCTTCCAGTTTCCTATAAAATATATTATAGGTTATTGTGAGTTATCATTCATCCATTTTCAATTAAAACACTAGAACTCATTACTTCTATCTGTGTTTGGGAACCATTTATCCAATATCCTGCTACCCCTCACCTTCCTGGCCTCTAGTAGTCACCATTATACTATTGGATTCTCTTGCTTAATATCCATGTATGAAAATATATATATATATTCATGTATGAAAGAGAACATGTAGCATTTGTGTCCCTGCATCTGACTATTTCACTTAATGTCTTCCATTTCCATCCATTTTCCTACAAAAGATGGGATATCATTCATTTTAAGGCCATATAATATTCCATTGTGTTATATACCACATTTTCTTTATCCATTCATCCACTGATGGGAGTCTAAGTTGGTTTCATAGCTTAGTTCTTGTAAATAGTGCAGCAATAGACATGGGTGTGCAGGTATATTTTTTGATATGTGCTTATTATATACATGTCTTGAAACTTATCACAATGTATCACATTAATATATACAATTACTATGTGTTAATAAAAATATTTAAATGTTTGGGATGAAAATGCTAACTACCCTGACTTGATCAGTATATACTATAATATTATTATCACACTGTACCCCATAAATTTGTACAATAAAGTTTTTTGAAAAGGAACTAAGTTCTGCCAACAACTAGTGAACTTGGAATAGAACTCTGAACTGCAGATGGGAACTACAGCCCTGATAGAATCTTGATTTTAGCCTAGTAAGACCCTAACTAGAATATCCAGTTATGCCATGTGAAATTTGTGAACTACAGAAACTGTCAGAAAAAAAGGTGTATTATTTTAAACTGCTAAATTTGTAATTTGTTAGATAACCAATAGAAAATTACATTCTCTTCTGTTTTGTAAGATTTACTCTCCTCTCAAAGTCCACCTAGAATGGAAAAGCAGATGTCTCAAACTTAAAATATTAAGCAGCTATATGTAATTTTCCTGAGGTCTCTCCCACTCTTCAACAAAGTAAAACCTTGTTATAGATTGGAAATGAAATGTTCCTCAAAGGCTTCTATGTTGATTGAAAGTTAGCTAAGCTCAATAATAACCTCAACATAGGTGAATTTTTACATAAGCAGGGGGAATCATGGCTATGAAGCTGGGAGAAAAAGGGAGGGGGGCAGGCCAGAGAGGGAGGGATTGGGAGGGTTATCAATAGAGCTGGAGGGAGGGAGTAGGGGGTTTTCAATGCAGCTGGGAACCCTCAACTCCCATGAGAACCTCAACTAACATGGGGGTAAAGTAGAGGAAACATGGGAACAGGGAGTGGTCAAAGGGGAAGACATGGACTAGGATCAGCCTTGAATTTCTTTGTCAATATCCATAAATTCATGAATGTGTAACAATGATTCCCTCTAATATGTAAGACTATATTGAACAAATTAAAAATATAAAAGCTCCTGTGTTAATTCAGGAAGTGAAATGATTAGATCATGAGCCCCATAACCTAACTGGTTCATCCTTGCTTGAATGGATCAGCAGGGTGGTAACTGTAGGCATGTAGCCAGTGCCTGGAGGAGGTCGATCACTAGGTTTCTGACCTGGAAGGGTTCATGTTCTCTGAGGCCCCTTCCATCTCTGTCCCTCTGCTTCCTGGCTGCCATGAATCAGTCAACTTCCCTCAGCCATGCCCTTCCATACTTCACATCAGGCCCAGAGCAATGCAGTCCACTGACCATGGACTGAAGCTCTGAAACAAAGACCAAAATAAACATTTCCTCTTCTAAGTTGTTCTTCTTAGGTATTTTGTCACAGTGATGAAAAGTTGATTAATATACCTTATGATCCTCAATGATCAACTGGAGCTGGTCCTTGAAAGAAAAATGAGGGAGAAAAAGAACCACCACATAAAGGAACATATTTTTCATATGCAAATTTAGCATATTTTCAGATAAAGAGTCTTACAACAAAGACAATCCAATATGGTCCGTGCCTCGTACCTCATCTGTGCAGATTTCATGTTAAAACAAATCATGTGTCTGTACACGTTGTTTGCTTGTGGGATACAATCTGTTACGAAAACAAAAGCGATTGCGCAGTCCAAAAATCAAGCCTAAATCCCATCGCAGTTTCCTAAAATATGTTCAGCCTGGAGCCCCGGCTGCTTGCGCTCCCTGCCTTCCAGGACTCCCTGCGGGGCTGTTGCGCACACAGCAGGTGGCCCAGGCACATAGAGAGGTGCAGTCTGCGGTCCGGTGCTGGCTGTTGCCACAGTCCTCCAAGCCAGCCCCTCAGTGGAGGGAGGCCCCCTTCTGAATGAAGCCCTTGTTTACTTCCCTTCTCCAGCCTCAGTTTTCTATAAATGAAACTTCCCCTTCGCACACAGCTCCTCGCTCATTCTCACCAGCAGTTACTGTGCTTTTGGAGCTGGGTCAAAGAACCACCCTGTGATTCCTGTCAGCTGCAAAGCAAACACCAAAGCACAAAAAAACTAGTCTGCAGAGGGAAGCTTCTTCCCCCAGGAAAGGCTTTTTGCCAAATGATCGGTTAGAAAAAAATTGGTTAACAAGTCATGGGCTATTAATAGTGGATCAAAATCAATCTGGTCAATTCCCACACTTCACACTCTTTCTCCCACTTAGAAAATATGTCAAGTTGTAGATATCCCTTTCCCATGTTAAATCATAACCTGATTTCTTAAAGAGGAGGAAATATCTGTCAAACAATTTCTTGTTGCATCCTGGATAAATGAGCTATTTGAAGAATACACCAGTTCCATGTGCTTAAGTTAAGATCCTGAAGGCAACTCAGAGACCATCTGAGCTTCACTGAGGCCCCCCCACTCTTCTGTCCACTGTCCAGTCCTCAATCAAGGATGGAATGAAGCTTGAAACCTCTGAAATGCACTCAAGAAAGTAAAAGCTGAGGCTGGTGAATGTAGACTGAGGGATAAACAGCAAAAACAGTCCCAGCTGGAATCTCTACCCAAGAGGAAACTGCCACTCAAAATGACCTTGTCTTCTCTTACCCAATGGTAATTATTTCCCCAGCCACTAATGAAAAAGGAAGGGATCGTACATATGGTTTAGCTAAATTTCAGTTAGTAGGAAAATTTTGTGCACTTTTCTTTTGAAAAATTATGCTGGAAAATAACTGTAGGGGAATTCCAGTGGTCCTAAAAGCTATTACAAAAAGAATGGAAATTGAAGTCCGTGTTAGCCCATATCATCTACAAAACAGAAGTCCAAGCAAAAGAGTACACACTGTGCCTTACTTCTGCTGACACATGTCAGCATCATCTCTGTAAAGCAACAGACCCTTATTTGCACAAAGGGTAGGGGAACAAACCATACCGTGAATTCCGAATGGTAATTGTGTAAGTGAAGGGGAAAACCATGGAGCAGAGAAATTGTGAAGCAGAAGAGAAGTTCTTGCAGACTCTCCACTAAAGTCTTGTTTGGAGAACTCTTTCTGAGAGAATTAACTGAGATTTATACATACATGCTATAAGAATTCACAAGCACAGAAATAGCTTTTTTGTATCCTTAATACACCAGAAATGCTGGTATTTACTCTCACACCTGACATTCTGGACAGGGGCTTGCAGATCTGCAAAGGCATAGCTAGTGGAGGAGAGCAAATCATGTTCCAGCCCATGGGAAGGATCAAGTTATGTGACCTGGAGTGAGATGAAGTTGGTTAGTCTCCAAAACTAAATCCAGAAAGGTGATCTACATTTAACTCAGCCACCCATTTGTTTGTTCACTCCTAAATCAAATATTTGTCAAATACCTACTCTGTATCAAATCCCTTAGAGTTCCTACAAATTGGTATACAAAAGCTCTGAGAAATGTTGGATTGAAATATATATATGTATATATTATCAATTTCCCCAAATCTGCTTAATCTTTATAACACTATTGTTTCCTTTAAAAACATTTAGAGCATATCAAATAATTAGTGTTCCCCAGAGAGTCTTGGAAATGCTAATTTAGAGCAAAATGTACTTCATTTTCATTAGAGAGCAAACGTACAGTGATAGTCAGATCTCTCAGTCATTTTCATATGATCCTGGGAGCAGGGCGGACTACTTTAAGAATCTTCTTATAGGGATAGTTGGGTTGGTAAGACACTGGCTTTAGGAAGCCCATGCTAGCAGATACCAGTTTAGCAACATCTTCTGATATTAGAAAATTCTGTTTGTGCCTATTACAAAGCACCATGTGTGTCATGTAGCAACAGGCTCTCTACCTTCACTCTGAAAGATGCAGGCTCAAGATGAACACTGAATCAGTTCCAGTATAGTCAAAGAAAGTTCTAGGGTAGACCTTGCCAGCATTTTTTTGCTATATCCATTCATCCAGTGATCTTTCTGAGTACCTTTTATCTTAAGTCATAAGCCATATCTCCTCTTGTAATCTTTTTTAAGAGGGAGGGACAGTGAGAGAGAGAAAAAGAGAGAATCAATTTTATTTAGCTTTTCATGTGGCTTTCATCGCTCTGACACTTCATTGTGTATGAGGTGCTGGGGTTCCAACCTACATCCTCCCATGTGCCAGGCGAGCACTGTAACTGCTGAGCCACCACTCCAGCCCCTCTTGTAATTCTTACAAATACCATCCCAGCAGTTTTCCCATTTTACAGATGAAGAGAGTCAAGCATGCAGAGTTGATTTGCCCAACATATAGCTAACATGTGACAGAGATGGAATTAAAATCTATGTCCATCTGCCTCCAAAGTCAAGACTCTGTGCACATTGTAACACTCCAAGCAGAAACCCCACAGGTACCCAGCAGGCTCTACAAAGCCTACAGGCCTTTGTGTTCAGAGTCTCATATGATCAGTCTCCATCATAGCATGGGGTGCACCTAGGACTTGGAGCTGCAGATGAGAAGCAGCAACAAATGCAGCTTTGGCGTTTATGGGAGATACAGGTTGAGGACACCAGATTTGAGCTGACAATTCAGCCTTTAAGAAGGAAAATAAATCAGTTCTCTGTAACCAAGGAGGAAATTAATCTAAATGACAATGGAATAAAATTAACAATCACAAAATGAGGACCTGAATTTTAAGTCTCTTACTAACATCTCCTGTGTTTTAAAAAGAATGTTAGAGCTGATAAAAATTCATAAATATATCTCTCAAAGAATTGTCTACTCTATAAAATCAATAATGCATACTCAATAAAATAATATTAACTACATAAAACAAATTAGCTGCATTTTCTGTGGGACTTTTAACAATGTTGAAAGTAATTAGTTATCAAATTTGATTCCATGAACAAAGTCCCAATGAAAGTATGTTTACTGTCAATACTGCACACCAGTGGAAAGCTGGCCCAGCTTGGTAGAACCAAGGGTTAGACAGTTCACACTGGTAGCACAGATTTCACAAAAATGGGTGCCTACTACCCAGAAGTCTTATTGGGTTTGTTCAGTTACAATTTGTCTTACTGTCTTCCAAACAATAAACTTTTATATTCTCTATCTTGAATGTTAGTAAATGCATTACAAAGCCTAAATTTTGAAGCACACTGCCTTGTAATATCAATAATGACCTATGGTATATAGATTTATAGTTTTCAATATGAAGAAGTTTATGTTCCTTTCACTTCTCTTCTTCAAGCCAATGGCATCAATCCACACAAAGAATTTCCATGGAGCCATGAAAGTCTTGGTTCACAATATCATACTAAAACCTTCTCAGGACATCTCTGTTCCTGCCCTTGGCTTCCTCCCATCCATTTCTTCCATATCCCTCAACCCCCTCCACCTATATTGGTCTTAACTTCTCATGTGCTGAGGAAACTTGTTGGTCCTACCTCTAGTTTGATGATAATCCTTCTACCTCCTGGGGACAATTATTTTGCCAATGTATAATATCGCCCTTTGATTTTTATGATTTTGTTTAACATTCTAATTAGGGAGAGTAGGCTCGATAATGCAATTACTGAAAACAAATATTCCTGTATGTCAACAGTGGAAGCCTTTAAAAGTTTTCTTCTCATTCACATCAAGTCCAGCATTAGAGTAATTAGGCTCTAATCATTGGATAACTTAGAGATCCACGCTCCCTCCATTTTATGACCTTGTTGTCTCAACACCTCACCTTCCAGGCTGTCATGGTGAGAAAAGAGAATACACCATCATAGCTTCGTAGCCCTCAAAGCCTTCACCTAAAAGCGACGTATGTCACACTCACTAACATATAATTCACCAGAATCAGTCACACAGCCCACGTGACAGCAAAGGGGATATTCTCGATTCTTCCAAAAAGAATTAAAGAACTAGATACAGGTGATAGACAGAGGTAGCATTCTCTACCACAGAGAGTTACACAAACAGGGGGAACCTTCCCTAGGATACCTGGAGACATACGGAGAGGGGTAGAGAGGGGGGAGGGATTAGGAAGGATATCTAGGAGACTGGAGGGAGGGAGTATGGGCGAATCCACTCAGAAGGAGATCTCTGACCTTCACAAGAAGTTCCTTTAACTTAGGGGTTCTTTGGGGGGAAATATAGAACCATAGGGAACCCAAGGGGGGAAACCATGACATGGCATCAGCCTTCCTTGGCTAACTATGTAAATATACATTGGTTCTTGATTGTTTGATGATTCCCCCTCAATTGTAAGTCTATACTCACCTAATAAAAGAGAGAGAGAGAGATAGTTCACATCACATTCCAAGTAGATGGGGACACTGGAAAGGCTAACTGGTTGCATATGAGTCTCGCTTTTCTGCCCGTCCAAAGTCCTTAAATGCAAAGCATTCATCACACACATCTCCAGAATTCCACTAGAGCTCCCGGAACTGTGCCTGCTGTACTGTGTAGTGCAATCACCTTAGAGAGTGTTTACGGATGGAGTTCGTCTGAAAACTGACAGGAAAGGCATCATCTTTGATCAGGTTGTGTCTCTTCCACAGGCCTTTGCTCCATTGTCTAGCAGCAGTTTACGAGACAAATGCAAGCGGCAGGCATGTCAGAATCTCCTGTGGCTGTCTCAATCAGCTACATGTGAAGGCCACAGTTTTAAAACTTCCCCCTTCACTGCTTTGTACTCTAGGACAGAATGAAATGGGCAGTGATGGACAAGGCTGAGGAGAAAACAAAGTGACAAAATGTGGCAAGCAATGTGTTTGTAATCCAGGTAACCCAACAATACATCTCTCCTGAGTGGCTTCACCTAGACAGGCTCAGAGCCGAGGCGCTGTTGTGCCCGCTAACAAATGGGGAAGAAGACCCCTGGAAAGGTTAAGTTTCCTGGGCATGGTCAGACAGCCACATGAGGAAATCCAGGGATGGCACCTGCAAGGCTGCAGGCTTGGAGCTGTTCCTACTCAGTTAGATGATGTTCATGCGTCACTGACAGCTTTAGGGGGAAATGGATCAATAAGCACTTCCCTTTGGGTCACTTTCCTACTGTGTCAGATTTATATCTGCAAATGTTTAAAGAGTTCCCATTTACCTGGGGTTTTATGACTTTGTTATAATTGCCACAGCTGAGAGAAAGCTGCCTTCCGTCTGGCTTCTCCTCCTGCAGGGAGCAGTCCAAAAGCCATGTCATCTCAATCATAGAACAAAAATGCTTTGAAGGAAAACAAATGCCACTTTTTTTTTCCTTAAAAAGAAATTGTTGAATTGCCTGGAAAAGTCAGACAGTGACTTGCAAAAAAATCTTTCTTTTAGGCTGTCTAGCTACTGCCAGGAGAGGATGAATCACCACAATGGATTTTCTGAGTATCTCATCCAAGTCAGCACAAAAGATTGAAAGATTATTCCAGAATCACAAACACCATGGTCAAGGAGCCTTTTGAGTCCAGATTTCTCATTTTTAAATTCAGGGTCTATACTCCCATTCTTTTTGTATAATTAAATATACAGTATTTACAACCTTTATACAAATAATTACTGATGATCATTATCATGGCTATAATTGGGGGGAAACACTAGCACATTGGTCTGTAGTTATTTAATGTTGAAGCTTTGAGGGCTTTTTTAGATGATATTTTCTCACAAGTAAGCTTTCTCATTTCAACTGATGTGAATTCATAAGCAACTACATTATATATATAGACATATATATTCATATGTGAATGTGAATATGTGTGTACATGTGTGTATATATATATATATAATGTATACTCACATATTCTTTCATGCTAACAGTGCAAATCAGTAGACTAGTTTGCCCTTTTCTTGTTTATTTTCCCAGTACACCATCCTTCAGCCTAAGTCTAGCTTTCAAGTCACACACATACATATAGAAAGGTAAAAACACAAAAAAGAGAGGGAGAGAGAGAAGAAACCCAGGTAAAATTATGTTATTTGGCAATCTATCAAGACAGAAATATTGACAACTCAATTTCATAACCAAAAAAGCAGCAAATGCACTGGCTCCATATTGTAACTCTAGATATTCTAGTTTTTTTTCTTCCCCTGGAATCCTTCACTTTAAGTGTGTTTATGATTTAAATGTGCTCATTGCTGAAAACAAAATAGCATTTGCAATGTTGTTGAAAGCCATGGAAAATGTTACTAAATCAAGCAGCAAGAAGAAGTCATAAGTGAATTTGAACAAATGAATTACAGATACGTACGACTTCATCAACTCCTTTAGGAACTCTGTACATGAAAAAGGGAAGTTTTAATTAATGACGCTGTCATTTGCTTCACCATTTAAGCAAATGTGTTTTTAAGTGATTTTAATACTTTTTTATGATTTTCTTTATACCATTAATTTATTTAAGAAAGCCTTCCTTTATAGAGTATACAAAGTATGTTCTATAGGTTCCTGGCAAAAGAATAAATAATTCAGAATAAAGGAAATAATACTAATGAGGCTTAGCTATACTACTCAGAGATTTAAAAAACAAAAACAAAGGAAAGATGACTTTGAAAGTGTATGTCAGTTTTTAGCATACTCAAAAATTGGATAACCATTCCAGCATCTAATTTTAGAATATTTTTATCACTTCAAAAAGAACTCCTGTACCCATTAGCCATCATCTCTCATTCCCTGCTCCCTCACAGGCCTTCGCAATCATGAATCTATTTTCTGCCTCTATAGATTTGCCTATTCTGGACATTTTATTAAAATGCAATCACATACAATGTAGCTTTCTATGTCAGGCTTCTTTCACTTAATATTAATTAATTTTTTCAAGCTTCATCTGTATAGTAAGATTACAAATAGTTCACTTATTTTTTATGTCTGAATAATATTCCATTATATGGATATACCATATTCTTTTTATCCGTTCATCAATTGATGGACCACTGTGTTGTTTCCAATTTTTTACTATTATGAATAATGTTGCTATCATGTTTTTGTTTGAGTATGTCTTCAATTTCTTGTGTATATGCCTCAGAATGAAATTGCTGAGTAATGTAGAAACTAGGTTTAACTTCTTAAGAAAATGCCAAATTTTTCCACAGTGGCTGTACCAGTTTACATTCCTACCAGCAATAGATGAAGGATCCAGTTTGGCAGGTAAATTTTATTTTTCAAAGGCTCTTCCTCTACAAGCTTTCTGCCTTACTCTAAAATAATGAGTAAAATATAAAATTGATTTTTTCTTACAAAATGAAAAAGGGTGAGAAAGGATGCTGGAAAGGGAAGACAAATAATAATTAAACACCTACTCTGTGCCAGATATTCTACTACATGTTTCACATAAAGATAGATACTTCATTGTCTGTTATGGTTTAGATATTAGGTGCCCCCCCAAAGCTCATGTATAAGACAATACAAGAGGCTCAAACATGAAATGATTGGGACATGACATCTTTAACCCATTAGTGAATTAATCCCCTGATAGGGATTAACTGAGTGGTAACTGAAGGCAGGCAGGGTGACTAGAGGAGGTGGGTCCCTGGGGTGTGTCTTTGGGGTATATATTTTGTAACTCCATATGTAGCAAGTGAAGTCTCTCTCTCTCTCTCTCCTCTCTCTCTTTCTCTCCCCCCCCCACCCTGTTCCCCTTCGTCACTGCAATGTCTCAAGCCACATTCCTCTACCATACTCTTCCTTCAGGAGGCTCACCTCCCTGAGGAATGGCTCCTGATGTCTATGGACTCAGACCTCTGAAACCATGAGCTCACCAATAAATTTTTCCTTCTATATGTTGTTCTTGTCAGGTCTTTCAGCTATTCCAGTGAAAAAGCTGACTGAAACACTGTGTCCTCACTGCAGTTCCACACAAATGGCCTTATCTCCGTTTTGGGAAAAAAAATGGACAGAATTTAGGAGGCTCCACAGAAGGAAGCACAGAGAACTTTAGGACTTGCCCCACAGCGCTCCAACAGTGAAGAACAGGTTGGCGCACAAACTAGTGTGGATCCAAAAATCCACAAATCAGTCAGGCACAGTGGCTCACTTAGGAAGAGGATTGCAAGTTCAAGGCCATCCTCAGCTACTTAGCAAGGCCCTAAGCAACTTAGTGAGACTGCCTCAAATTAAAAATAAAAAGGGCTGGGGATGTGGCTCAGTGGCTAAATACTTCTGCATTCAATCCCCATTTTAAAAAAATAGAGAGAGAAAGAAACACAAATTAGAGTTACTTAGCTAGAAAATAAATGTATCTTTTATAAATTCTTCTGTTTCTGTTATCAATATTTTTCCTTCTTTTTTATAAATTTTATGAGTTAGGACAGGTACATATGAAAACTCCTTGGAAAACACAAGACTGTACAAAAACTATATTGTAGTTTTGTGCTATTTTGGTTAGGACTAAACTCCTTCAGTATATCTCCAATATTATAAACCTAGATCAGTAAGTAGGGATAATGCAAAAGAAGAAAATAATTTTTTCTAAGATGAAAAAAGTAAACATATGGGTTTTTCTTTGTATTCCACATTGTTTTGGAGCTTTGAGTGACTTTCGACTTCAATAACATTTTTGCATACATATTGCGTACGAAGCATTGAGTCATTATCCAGATGAAGTATGCCCTCATCTGCAAAGTGTCGCAGATATAAAATGACTAAAATGCAGCGCCTGAGCATTGATTGCCATTTCTACCTACTTTTATTCATGGGTTCAATAACCATTGCAAGGATGAGAAGAAACTGCTGCAGGACATCAAACATATGTGGAACTCAATTTCTAACACAGTTTTGTTTACCAAAACACAGTCCCAGGCAGCTCTGTTCACTCCTGTTGGTTCTTTAGAGATGTCAGGGACTTTGTCTCTAGCCTTCTCCTCAGTACATGTTTTATCTTATTTCAGAGAATTGCCAGTAACAGCCTGTATATAAATGCACCAAGTAGAGGATAAGAAAATAAATGTTATTCCTGTCTTCCCCTCTTGAAGTCTCACTTTACCATTCCTATAAACAGAAGCCCAGGCTCAAATATGGGTAGAGATCTCTTTGGGGAGAGCTCTGTATCCCAGCGCCATATGTTCTTTGTAAAGAGAAACAATCAGGGCATCCCTTTGGTCTTTGTGTAGCTGTCTTTCTGCTTAGAACTCAGAGTCAGATCTTAAACAGCACAGGCCAAAGCAGATGCCCAAGGAGCACTGCAGATTCCACTCCTTGCTGCCCGCTCTAGGAGGAGGCTCCCCAGAAGAACCTTACATCTGAGCAGCCCTGAACTGTATCCCTGGATCTCTGTGCCTCAGCCTCATTGACCTTTTTTACCACGTGCCCCCTTCTCTTCCACCCCAGGCCTTCACACTCCCTTCCCACTGTTTACAACTCTTCTACTCAGTGTGACCAATTTGATCCTATTTATCCCTCGGTTCCAAATTTGCAGATGAATCTCACTCTGTGCCCATAGTCTGGATAAAGTGGCTCTCTATGTTCTGCCCTTGCCCTCTAACAGCCTTGTCACACTCCCTTATTATTTACTGAGACCTTTTGTTATGCACACTAGTTTGCAAGCTGGGTAGGGGCAAACAGTTCTTCTAACTTCCTTACTATTGGATTCCTGACTCTTCATTATACCTGGCCCATGATAGGTGCTTAGTAAATACTTGCAGATTCAATGAGTCAATCAACCAATTAATGCTTGTTTATCATGTATTAACTTATGCATGCCTTCTTAGATAGCAAATGATGAGTTCTATCTAATGACACCCTAAAGGATGGACACACACATACACACACACACACATACAAAAGGCCCTTAAGACAGCCACACCTGTTATTATTCAGGGAACAGTTCTGTCTCTTCCCTTTCCAGTTATCTTTTTACCCTGGGCATTGTCTCTCTATATAATTATTCATTCTTTTGTTTTATAAGAAGATTTATAAACCTATTTGAGTGGGAATAAATGAGAAGAGATTCATTCTCTTTTTCCTTTCCCACTCTTCAATACACTTCTAAACTCAAAATATTTTCTCTCTTTTTGGCAACTGAACAAGTGTGTATATTATATGCACACAAAGCAAGAACAACTTGAGTAAAGCATTCCCCCCACTAAGGTGTTGGCCTAGGGCAAGCATGCTCCTCAAGGGCAGAACCATTACTTATATCAATCAACCTAATAAAAATCTCAGCAGGATCAAGCTATTGCTGAGCCCCTTATGATATCAGAAGAATTTCAAATGATATTTCATACAAAATGATTTAATTCTTAATCAGCACATAAATTATTAAGTAGTTATTTTTGGCTCATTATAATGCTGCTCTTTGATTTGTTTGTTTCGTTATCTCACAGTGGACAACTAAATAAATGTTTTTGATTGACTGGTTATTGATTGATAGTTCTAATGCCTCAAAATCCAAGAGAGTACCCAGTCAGCGTCAGAAGATACTCAGCCACTAATATACAAATTCTGAATAGAGCATGAAAAATAATAGGGGGCAGAAAAAACATTATCATAGAAGATCTAAAAAATGAGTAATGGTAGAAGAGAGAAAAATAGAGAGGTTCCTAACAGAGGGAAGGGAGGGGTATGTAAGAAACACCTTGAGAACTGGGAGAGCTTGAGCAGCTCCTTCAAGATACCCAAGCTTGAAGCAAACGGAACTTAGTAGCATGTGGTGTTACAGATAAAAACAATGAACCCAAAGATTTGGTGGCAGGAAAATACATGTCTAGGACATAAAACTGTGAATAGTCCAGAGTGACAAGAGAACACAATGTGTGTGCTTGAGAATGTGAGTGACTGGGAGTCAAAGCAAAGAAGGAAAGAGGGGAAGATTTCGAGCCAAATAAGATGGTGGTGTAAAATGTAAACTACAGGCCATACAGAAGAGGAATTTGTATTTTATTTGGTTTTCTGTGGCCTGGAGAACTGATGTGATCAGGTCCAGGAATTCATGATTTGTGTTAGTGCTAAATTCTTTAGGGAGGAAAGCTTGCTTTTAGTGTAAAGTATACATTCCTCCTCCCCTCTGGGATAATCAGCTAAAAATAATATGTACTTAAAAAGATTTCTCTTGATTTCAAAAGACGATGAAGCATTTTAATAAACAATATATAAATGAGTCCCTTTAACAAACCGTTTACGTATCCATCATTTAGCTGTGAAATGTAGCAACTCTCCAGGACCCTGTGGCAGGAAATAAAATATTACCCTTCAGGGCAGCATACAGTGCCATGTGCCCAAGATCTATCATTCAATAACTATTAATTGATGATGATGAAGCAGAGTCATACAGACTAGTGGGAGTTCTGAAGAACAGTTCTCTTATTTATCCCACCTCCCACCTAGACACACATCTGCCCAGCAATGTAGTCTTTCTGCCTTACTCAAAGTCAGCACCTGTGGGAAGCATTTTCAGCCCAGCTAAATTAGAAATTCCTTTGAAAGGTCATTTTAGCCGGAAAGTATTTTGTAAACTAAGAGCCATCTCAATCTCTCTCTCTCCTTCTCTCTTACACACTCCACTCCTTCCCCATCCCTCTCTCATTCTCACTGTCTTTTGGGGTGAGGGCATTTACACACATGCGTGCACATGCATGAGTTGTGTGCATGCACACACACACACACACAGAGAATTTTCTGCAATGCACTGTTTATTATAATGCCCTTTGGAAAGGGAACAAAGGCCCACAGGATACAACTGCTTCTGTGGGACAGAGAACATGGGCTCTATGAACTAAACTGACCACAAAACATTTGGAAAGTAATATAGTAAAGTAAATTTCCTTTGGCATACGTAATCTATGTTTTCATTACAATTGAACCAAAGACTTGGTAGTATAGGATACAAGCGAGGGGGTAGGAGATTCACCTGGGTAGACAACCACCTGCTAAAAAAGAACAGGAACAGGAACAGGAATTTTGGGAATGTGCCTTACATAGTGCCTGTTTGAGTCAAAGATAGATAATGGACTTGTATAAACTCACAAACTGACAGCTTAAAACACCAAAGAGTTCGCAGAATCTACTCTTGTGAATCATAGACCCTATACCATTCGTCCATCCACAGATATGACATGAGCAGTACCAGGACATAGGGAATTTGTATCTATCATCCTACACAGTATCAGAGAATGGATTCCTCTTTTCGTTTTAACCATTTCCAAATGCACTGGGAAAAAGCCTAAGGCTTGTGAAGAATATGGATAGAAAAATCTGAGACTGACTCCCAGGTCTGCTATTTGCTGTGCTGCCTTAATCATGTTCCTGGAATTTTTTGAATCATACTCAAAATGAGAAAAATATTTTTTTTAAAAATGAGAGTAATAAATAACTTGCAGGTTTACTGAATAGTAAAGGCTTAATAAAGGTAGGACAGGAAGAGAAGCTATGAGGGAGAAGCAACATTTACATCTGCGGTCTAGCAACACAAGAAACAATTTATTGAAATTCATATATTGAAGTTCTACCCCTCAGCAAGCAGCTTTATTTGGGAATTGAGTCTGCGGATGAAATTAATTAAGATGAGGTCACTAGGATGAGCCCTAACCTACTGTGATTGGTATCTTATAAAAAGGGGAAATTTGGGCACAGAGATAGGCAGAGAGGGAAGACAATGTGAAGAGACACAGGGAGAAGATGGCCATCTGCAAGCCAAGAGGAGAAGCCTGTGACAGCACCTTCCCTCACAACCTTTAGCAGGAATTGACCTTGCCAACACAATGACTTCAAGCTTTTATTCTTCAATATGGCTCCATTATTGAAGTCCTCCAGTTTGCAAAGCTTCTTTATGGCAGCATTAGGAAACGAAGACATGAAGCATGGTACAGGTAAGTCCGAAAAACCATGGACAGGGGTGACTTTCTG
Organism: Aplodontia rufa; assembly: GCA_004027875.1. Lineage (NCBI taxonomy): Eukaryota > Metazoa > Chordata > Mammalia > Rodentia > Aplodontiidae > Aplodontia > Aplodontia rufa. The sequence continues at coordinate 64,342 of PVKS010006691.1, forward strand.
TGAAAGCCTTGGGAAATTCAGGGGTTCAAACGTGTCTTCCCTGCCTTCCTCTTGCCATCACCCATTCCAGCTCCCAAATCTTCTCCAAATCTAAATAAAACGTCTATAGCTACCCAAAGGGTGCAATCACTCACCAGAAACCCTAGGTCTAACTGTGCTTGAGAATTCAGTTTTCATCTCTTTGAAAGGTATTATAGTGCATGTAGTGGGGTATGATAAAATACCCTATAATCAACGTGTTGATATTTCTACAATCAAATATGTATTAATACATTGATTGGGATTAATAGAAACTACACATAGTCCCACATTACTTCAGGTTAGTTTTGTTCCTGTTGAGTTAAGAAAATCTTCAGGTCTTAAAGTTTTGAGGAATTCAGAATTTGGGGACTGAAAACCTACAGATCACTCTCTCCCTCCAAATCCTCCAAATTCTGTCTCCTCCTCCTAGGATGCTCTTTTCATATCCTCATCCGCCTCAAAATTTCCTATGCCACATTCATGACCCAATTAAAGAGCAACATCCCAAGAAACCTTTCCGCATTACTTAGCATTGCCATACTTGCCCCTGTTTTTCTGCATACCTATCTCTATGTTAGCTATCCTCATATTGACTATGCATTCTTCCAGAAAGAACGCTTTTCTCTGGGTCCTAAGGGAGAATGAAGGTCAACACTAAACACCTCATCTTAATGGTCTTAATATAGCAGTAAGGGCTACTTGTTAGTAAAGTTCCAAGTGTGCCAGAAGTTTCTGACATTTAGTATTCATAAATGAAAATTACTGGTTTTAATAGTGTAGTTAGAATTCTAACTTGATGCCATAATTTGTGTCTTGATTGTCCCCCACGGCCTATGTGTTAAAGGTTTCATCACCTGGTTGGTGCTATTGAGAAGGCAGTGGAATCCTTCGAGCAGTGGGGCCTAGTGGAAGGTTGTAGGTCATTGGTACCATGCCCTTAAGAAGAATTGCTGAGCACTTGCTCACTTATCTTATGCTCTTTCTCTATTTCTCTCTCCCTCTCTCTTCCCCTCCTCCTTCCCTCCTCATGGCAGCCATGAGATAAACAAGATCACTGCCACACTGTGCTACCTTGTCATAAGCCCAGAAACAGTTGCAATGAGGCCAAGTGACCATCACTTGAAGCTTCCAAATCTATAAGCCAAAATAAACCTTTCTTCTTCATATGTTTATTATCTTAGGCATTTTGTTACAGTAACATAAAGCTGACTAACATGTTTCACTTTTCATGAAAAAGTCAAGCTACCATGCAACCAACAGTGAAAAGTTCCTCTTCTATGCATATACAAACAGATCAATATAATTTTGCATTTGGGGTAAAACACTTTATTGTCACCACATTATTACTAGCATAAATTAGATAACTTATGTTTGTTATAGTTATACTATTAATTTTTTTTTGTTAATTTAATTTGGATTACTTGGGTAACCCTACAGTGTGAAGAAATATACACTTGCATCAAAATTATTTTAGTCTATGGATTTAAACTGCTAGAAAAGGCATTAGGATTCAAATATAAATCATATATTTCACTGATCCTAGAGTAAACTTATCATAATCACCCTCTCAATCTTTCCCCACTGAAAGGGGGATGAGCATGGCACCTGTAGGAATGGCTCTCCTAAGTAGACTGCTCAAAATATTTGAGAACCACCACCTTGAGTAAGCACTACAATTTTATATACCTCTGTATTCTCATTGATTCTAACGTAGTGGGTATTTAATAACTGTTTGTCAATTGATTGAATGAATTAATTCTTTAAAAAACAAAAAAAATAACTATATAAAAACACCCTCAAACCACTGCAATGATATACTGGGTTAAGATTATTGTATGGATCTTTACGCTTCTTTAAATGCAGGCGAAATTGCAACATTCTCTTGGCTTCCCTTTTATGCTGTATTTGGAAAGCAGCCACCACAATCCCTCTGGTTCCTTCCTGTCATCTCCTTCAGAAGAGCCAACTCATTTGAACACTCAGGGGACTAGTTTGGCAGCTGTCAACCCAGGATTATGCTTCTCGAGTCCTGGCATCTGCAGCTGCAGTGAGACTCATCTCTAGTGTCTGCCCTGGCTGGGCTCCAAGGGCCAGAGTTGCGAGGGCAGGGTTGCCCATTCCTGGGTGGGCAGAAGCTCCTGTTAGCTACTTTTTTTAGTCAACCTTGATAAGAGGAAATATGCCTTCAATTCAGTCCTTCGGACCATGTCATCTTGAAGCTGCCTCCACCAGGACTGAAACTGTGCCAGAATTTTCAGCAGGGTCTACCAATCTGCTGTGTGCAGATTTAAAGAAGAATCTAATTCAACCCCAGAACAGAAACAACTGTTATTTTCTGTAGTATGTTATGTTGGTGCCAATGTCTAGTACATGGTGGCACACAGCCCACAAGATTACTGGGGTCACAGGTTGGGGTAGTTAAAAAGGTCTTCCTCAGTTCTTCTGGGTGCCACTTGCAACTTTCCCTTTGGTTCTGCTATTAGTTTTCTCATCTCCACTCCTCACAGAGTGAAGGAGACATTTCAAGGCCTCTAGGTGAATGAATGATCAATCTAAAAGGTACAAAATGGCCTCACACCTTTGAGAAGGGGCAAGGTGCCAGATAGCACTGAAGCCAAGGGCCCTTGCAACAGAAATCTGAAATCAAAGCCAGGACAAGATTTACAGGCTGGATAGTTTTCACACTTAGGAACAAAATGAAAAATTGTGGTTGTTAGCTTCTCTGTCAAGAGTTGTAACCCATACAGAAGAGGAAACAAACTTCTCAGCAATTAACCCAGAAAGTCACCAACATGAAGCCTGGCAATACAGCAAGAATGCACAAATGAGACATTGCTAATGCCCCATATTGCTTGCTATCATTAAGGGTTACAATGATTCTTTAGTGCCATACAGAATGCATTATTTCTCCAAAAGACTTCTCTATAATTGTAATTCAAGTCATATTCTTTTCGGATTCCAGTTTAAACCAAGATCCATTTTTTCTACTTAAAATAAGGTTTGTTTGCAAAGTTACAAACATCCACCCCAGGTTCTCCTTTATTAATTCAAGGTCAGAGAAGCAAAAAAAGACCAGACCAGTACTAGCATACTACAGGTATTTATTTCCCAAGAACATCTGACAAAATAAATTCCATTTATTTTGGAATAAATGGAAGGGATCAGAAGTTCAAACTTAAATAAATTGGAGCTAAACCTCTGGAGAGAAGTAGCAAATTCCTTAAGTTTGTACTATTCCTTCACTTTGACTATTCAACAGAATGAGTAAAATAAATGTTAATGGTATGTATAAATACATACACACATGAACATATGCATACTTAGGTATTTTTAAAATTATATATCCCTGTACATAATGATTATATATTTATATAAACTTCCAAAACTGAACATACTTTCCATGCCTTTATTTCCAGGCTACTCATCCTATTAGAACCAAAATATATTTCTTTAATCACCAAACTTCAAAAATTTTTGAAATAGTTAAACTTTCCCTGTAGCCCTATGTTTTAGTGGGATGAGAGCTGAAATTATACTGTAAAAATACATTTTGACTAAAAGATGTTTCAGTCTCTTTGCCTAAACTTTGCCCTTTGAGACAGGGATAATATTAGTTATTTCAGAAGATAAAGTGAAAATTATATGAAATAATATTTGTGTAAGTGTTTCACTTAATATTTGTGTATAGTGATAAATATTAGGAATTACTAATATTGCATTTATCAATAACTTACAAATAGTCATTTCAGTTCCAGAAATAGGGAAAACATCAAGTTCTTTTCTTTCTTGCCTACCCAGCATACCCTTATGTCACACCTGGATTTTGGCCAATATCAGACCCAGGATCCCTTGTATAAATAATAGACTTTGCCAAAAATATATTGAGAGAGCCCTGATTTCACAGTCAACATGTAGAGGGGACAGTAAACATCCTAAGGTTTAGGATTAGTTCAGAGACCCCAGTTCACTGCAGGATTTATAACCAAGGAGTTTTCACCAACTCTCTCCTGATAAAGTTTAAAAGAAATTTCAATAAGCAGAGGCTTTAAGAAGAAATAATCATTGAGAATTCTCAGCAACATGAGTAAATGTCATCACCCATTCTTCCTGTTTCTCATCACACAAAGGCATTGATGAGCTGTCCTCGCATAGGCTTTGCTTTTGTTGGAACACATGTGGACTATTTCACTGGTGTGAGTGAAGCCCATGGAAAAAAATGTGGGAATTCAGGGCACACCAAATAGACGTATCATATACAAGGCTCCCAGTCCTCTTTTGCCACTCTCCCCTGGAAAGGAAGGACAACAGGAAAAGTACTACACCTACGATATTACTCTCTGTTATAGGACACAAGTTGACACTGTCTTTGATAAATGAATGTGCAACTCTAGAACAAGAGTTTGTCCTAGACACTGAAGCATATTTATTAATGTGGAATTCAGCTGCTCTGGTTATACAAAATGCTTTTCAAAATTAATCACACTTACACAATTTGCAATATGAAATCAGCTTGACTTGGATTCTTCAATAACCCTGTGGAATCAACACTTTAATTTTTAAATAATATATGTAACTTTTGCATTCAGGACTCAGCAGCCGCACACTAATGGATAATATCATGTGTAAAAGATATCAGAATTATGCCATGCTAGAACTTCTGTGTCATGGTGCTTCCTGAGCACTTTAGGCAAATGTGATCAACTAAAACTAGGAAAATCCACCAACGTGTTGTGGGTTTTAGATATCCCTTTTTGGATTGTGTTACATGAAGTTGTGTTATAAAAATCAGCTTTCTTTTGGGGCATGGATCCATTCCATTTTCGTAATGTCCCTCAACCCCAAAAGACCTTGGACCTGTTATCAACAGCCTCAGACTAATATGCTTTTCTAAAGAACCTTATTTATTCCTTCCAGAGACCTGAGAAAACCAATGAAAAAAGGCTTCAAGTCACAGTCTTGTGTATTCATTATGGCACATGGGGCTAGACACCGTGTTATACAAGAAACAGCAGGAGCCTCCTCCCTCCAGGATTACACATTCTGGATATCTGGGGGTGGGGGAGAAATATGCTGAACAAATGCAAGATATCCTGAACAAAGGGCACCTTCTTCTGGTCTGGTTCATATTCCACCTATAGGGCTCATCCATGGATAGAGAAATGTTGCCACTCTCTTATGCTAAGCATAAGAAGTGGTCTCTTTAATAACAGTATAGCTCTAAGTGTGGTAGGCACAATCCAAAGCACTTCTCAGATATTTTACAACAGATATTTGTTTCATTTAATTTCAGCAATTACCCTGAGGGAGGAAATATTATTATCGTTTCTGTTTTACAGATGAGAAAAGCAAAGCTCAGAGCTGTAACTCAACGTAGTAACCACTAATTCCACCTTCCCTTAGCAATCAAAGTTCCTTAGTTGAAAAGTCTAGATAAATACACCTTTAAACATGAAAGTATTTATCTAATTATGATTTTGCTTCACAGTTAAAGAGACAACTAAACTGATAGTGGGAAAAAAGCTAAGATACAATTATATGAAAATTGTTTCAAGAAAGGAACTTTATCAGTCATGATTTAATAACAAAATACTGGGAACTGTCTAAAGTTGAAATCAGAAATACTGGATGGGCATTAGATCCACATAAATCAGCTTGGCAATGCATAAGAATTCCTTTCTAAGGGTGTTCCTGATTCCATCATTAATCAGCTTATCCCCCTTTCCCCTACTAACTGACCGTCTACTTCAATAGAACATTCTGGCTGTTTTCGTAGTTTTCTCATTCAGCCTTTAAATTAGCTAACTGCCCAGCCACAAGGCAGGTAGCTATTTATGCCAAACAAATCATGAGGCAGGAGGCACTGAGGAAAGACTGCTTATTTTCCTTCTGCTCTCCTGCGAGGAGGGGAGAGGGTGACAAATGTTTGCGGGTTGGTAAACTGTACTAATTTACAAGCCTGCTGTTATCTTTCTAATGTAACACTCCCTAGAGGACCTCTGAGGAATGATCTAGCTGCAGCTTTCAGCTTCAATCAATAAACTTGGAAGATTATGAAACATGGACACCTATTTAATACAGTGAAATCCTGCTTTCACATCATGGGAAGAACTACTAGAAGGATTTATGCTACAAGTGATTTCGAAGTTTAAGTTAAAGAAATTAAAACATGAATTAAAATATTGCTTGCCAAGTTTTATCACCAAAATAGTAGTAAAAAGCAACATTCACATGGCCCATTACAGCTCCAGATACTACCAGGATGCCTCTACAGTATTATAAGATCATTGGCATCATTGTGGCTGCCTCTTACCAAGCAGCACACTCTGATCTAAATGTTTGCATGTATATTACTCATGGTCTCCCATTTGATTTTTAAACCATTGGTCCTTGTGGAAGGTTCCATATCCCAGTTCATTAAAAACTGTCTGATTATGTAATTCAGAAATTTAAGGTGTCATCCAGATACCTCCCTCTCCTAAATACAGCCCATAGTCCAACCCAATCAATTTTGGTCTGGCTCATAATCTGTCCATGGTGCTGATGCTGAGCACAATCTTCAATGCACACATAATCCTCCAGGCCCAGTGCAACTACTTTAACCTATCATTTCTCACCTAAATTACTGTAATAACTTCCTAAGTGGCCTTTAGGTATCGTCTGTCCTCCTCCCACCCCACTTTCAACTTTCCATAGTGGGCACCAGAAATGTAAGCCTAGTCATAGCACATACACATGCCCATGGAAACAAAGAGTTAAACCCTCCAAGGATTAGCCCTCAACCTTCACATGAGCATAGGGGCATGCAGGATCAGGCATCTGCTCCCCAGCATCGCTCTCTCCCTTGAGCTCCACCTGCCAGTTACTCCAAATTCCTCAAATGTCCCATGCACCCTCTGACACACTACCCTCCACTCTTTCCAGTTGGTACACAATCACCATCAACCCTTACCTAGGTAGTGCCAGTTCATCTGTCAACTCTCATCTCAAACATTATCTCCTTATGTAGAACTTCACTCATTCCCTTGAGCAGACCCCTTCTTCCCACCTGAGTCAAATGTCTTTGTATCACAGAATGATGCTCATTTTTTTGCTGTCTCTCTGCTCAGGGGAGCAGAAAGTTGTGTCTATCTTTACTCATTAATATTATCTCCAGTTCCAAAACCAACATGTGAGCAATCAAAAGCAGATACTCATTGGGGCTGGAGCGGTGGCCTGGCACACGCAAGTACACGGGTTCAAACCCCAGTACCACATACACAACAAAGTGTCTGAGCAACAAAAGTCACATGAAAAACTAAATAAAATTGATCCTGTCTTTCTCTCATTCACTGTCCCTCTATCTTAAAAAAAAAGCAGATACTCATTAACAAAAGAGTTTAACAAATTTAAAACTTCATACGAAACTTCTTTTCTCCCATTGATTCTTAATAAGTGTTATATGAAGAAAATAGTAGTAGTATTTCTATTTTGTAAATCAGATAACCATGACTCAGAAAGACCATGTCCCTTGTCTTTAAGACTCAGGCTACTGGGTGATGCAGTCAAAACTCAAACTTGGGTCTTTTAGCATTTTTTTTCTTTTTTTTTTTTAAGAGAGAGGGACAATGAGAGACAGAGAAAGGAAAAATCAATTTTATTCAGTTTTTCATGTGACTTCCATAGCTCAGACATTCCACTGCATATGTGGTGCTAGTGCTCCAACCCATCTTTTAACTTTTTGATTCTCCCCAAGATATTTTGCTGCCTTTCATATTTTTTAAATGCCCCTTGTACATTGTGTCTAGAATTTTTTTCAACCCAGGCAAAGGGAAGGAGATAAAAATCATCACAACTATATTTGCACACTTTGCCAAATACACTGAAAATACTGAATGGTACTCTAAAACAGGCAAATTTTATGGTGTATGAATTATACTTCAATAAATTTATTTTTTTAATCATCAGAATTTTCTCAGTGATAGTTTTAAGTTTAACCCAGAAAGTACCTTTAAAAATATGAAATGCTTAAATACTTTCAGCAAGGACTAATTAAATGATTCTTAAATTATGGTCTTCAGACCATGTGCATCAAAAACCATATGGGATGCTGTAAAAATGCAGATGCCTGCACCCATTTCAGGACCCACAAACTCAAAATGATTAGGGCTGAGTTCCCAGAAATCTATCATACTAATTTGCATGAGAAGTGGTTCTTATGTATACAAAAGTTTGGAGTACAGAGATATTAGTCACAGTTCTCATAGTTAATTTTATAGAAAACTAATACAGAATTTCTGTTAATAAGACTTCTTATATAACATGTCTTACAGTTATTTAATTAACAGTTATTGAAGGCTCAGTGTACACAAAACTTTAGTACAACCAAATCTCTAGTCACATGAGAAACCAAATGGGTACTAGATCTACAAAAATGTATGGATTATCTAATAAGAATATGAAGTGATATATCCTCTACACTTGTTAAAATGGAAAAAAATGTGATTTTAAAACTATTTTCTTGTATTTCTTTCATCAGGAACCTCTGCTTAGTGGCTTAAAAATCCATTCTGCAACACTGAGCGCTATTATTTTTCCTAGACACAGGTACATAGCTCATAAATAACTGTAATGGTTTAGATCATAGATGTCACCCAAAAGGTCATGTGTGAGACCATGCATGATAGTTTAGAGGTGAAATTTGAGTTATGAAAACCTTGCCCTAATGAGTGTATTAATTCCCCTGATAGGGATTAATGAGGTGATAACTGTGTGTAGAATATGACTGAAGGAGGTGGGTTGATGGAGATGTGTCCTTGTGTACATTTTTAGTCCATGTTAAGGGGAGTTCTCTCTCTCTCCTTCTTGGTGGCCATGTCCTGATCTGTGTTCCTCAGCCACATTATTCCACACTATGATGTTCTGCCTCAGCTTGAGTCCTAAGGAATGGAATCAGCAATCTATGGACTGAGACCTTTGAAACTGTGAACACCAAAATAAACTTTTGTCTTCTAATTGTTCTTGTCAAGTCTTTTGGTCACAGCAGTGAAAAAGCTGACTAAAACAGACTCCTTTGGCCACACATATTATTTCTGTGCAAATTGTAGATAAAGTCTAAGCACCTAGAACTGAAGAGGAGGCTAAGGCAAGCCTTTAGGTATCGAGAAGTTTGTTGCCACTGAAAATGAGTCTAAGACATTAGGAAAGTTTTAAGAATTAAGCAGCTCATGGAGGTCTACATGAGGATGGAATTAAGGTTAGGTATGTAAGGGCACATAATGAATAAATAGGAGCTAGTGTAAGTGAAGCCCTATTGTTCACTTGATAATAGGAAAATATGGACTCTTCAATGCAGAGCAAATCCAGAAACTTAATCTAAAATGACACAAACAAATTTAACTTTTTAAAATCTCATACTATGTGCAGGATACCAGGCCAGGGAATCTTGCTTACTCTTGAAGGGCTATGTAGCTAGCAGAACATTTAAACTAAACATCTTAATCAGATGATTTGGACTGATATTGCACAACACTACAGACTGGATGGTTTGAACAACAAATATTTAATTCTCACAGTTCTGGAAGCTGGGAGATCCAAGATCAAGGCACTAGTAGATCCAGTGTTGTACAGATAGACATTGTGATTGGCAGGTGGCTGTCTCTCACTGAGTCCTCACAAAGGAGAAAGCAGAGAGCAAGAGCAAGTTCTCATGTCTGTTTCCAAAAGGGAACTTAATGCTGTTCTTGAGGGTTTCATCCACATGACCCCATTGCCTCCCAAAGGTCCCAGCTCCTACTATCATCACATTGGGATTGCAGCATATGAACTTGGAGAGTGGGGAGGGGAAACCACAAATGTTCCATCTATAGCACTGAGGGACCACATAGCCTGTGACTACTCAGATATATGTTGCTCTCCATTTATTTACTCTTAGTCTTAAGACAGGAAAATGCGCCAGCCATGACTAAGAGCTAGAAACTGAACCAATGTGGCTGTAGCCTCTATGATGTTGCTGCCATACATATGTGACTTCCCAGTTCAATACCTTTCTTAAGAAGTTTGATGCTAAGTCTAACTGAATCCTGTGAGCTTACCTGAAAATCCAGATCTTGAATCTATTTTGATAACCTGTTGGATTGAATGAAATACAATCATAAATATATAAATGAATGAATGAGCAGAAGAAAAACTAGTAAAATATTGTCCTGTCTTCAAGGAACTTATTATCTAATAGTAGGATGAAAGTCAAGATGAATACCACTATTCTAAAAAGCAAAATATGGCATGAGAAATGCACAGCACTCTAGAGTTCCAAAAGATAAAAAGTTGCTTGAAAATGGGGAAGATTTTGTGGAAAACTGACCATCTGGGATGATTTTGAGAAGGGTGAGATTGGATATAGACGTCAGGCAGAAAATGCATACCATAAATAACACTGGAGGAATACTGCATGCTTATTTTAGGCAGGAAACCAATGGAAGAGAGAAGAGTTAGGGCTGGAAATGTACCTAATCATGTGAAGGGTTTTGTAAACTGAGTTGAGGGAATGACATTTAATAGAATAGAGTCCAAGAAACCATTGCAGAGTATTGAGCGGAGTAGTGATATGACCACAGCTGTACCTCATGAAGGCTGATGTATGATAGTGTTCAGGATGAACTGGACCTCAAGCAGGCTATATTGATAGGAAGGTAAGATATACCATGGGTCTAAATTCATGTGGTGAGATGGAAAACAGGAAACTGAAATGCCATAGAGAGAATGCACAGACTTCACATCTCCTCCCATATAAGAAACAGTAAACATGGGAAGGGAATAGGCTTAAGGTTTGCTTCGGACATATGATTTGAAAAGAAATTACAGAAAAATGGAAACACACAAGAGAACAGTTAAGAAGGAAGAGCAACAAGAAAAGTCTGTGATAAAGTTTAAGAGTTTTATATGATATCTATAAATATGGAAGCCAATCAACTTACACTATTACAGGGTTTATAAAAAATAAGATGAGATAACACTGAACATGTGTGACAGTTTACAAAGGGGACAGAGAGGCTGCATAATTTAGCATAGACTCTGAAGGTAGACTACTGGGGTTTGAATCCTGGCTCTGCCACTTACTAACCCTGTGACCTTCCTGAGAAAGTTACTTTACCTTTCTGCATCTCAGTTTCCTTATCTGTAAAATGAGGACAATTCTAGTACCTGTCTTAAAACTTGAAAGGTGGTTCAGTTATCAATTTATCATGTTAAAGTTCATATTCGTTTGTTGGTCACTCTGTAAATGGAGTTGGGCCCTTCAAAGCTTTCTCCTTTGTTAGCTGACATGAGCTAAGTAAGCATCATCACTACAGGCCACTGAAAAGAAACTAAAGGAAGAAGAGGCTTCCCTCCCAGTTCCAGCGTGGCACTCAACAGGCTGCTGCAGCGTGTGCTCTTTCTATTTCTCAACTCTTACAGCAGATGGCTGTTCTAGTGCCAAACTTCTGCAGCAAGTAGGGACCAGCAATCCTGCACCCAGAAGCTTCTCCCTGGTGCTTTCCAGGCAGTAATGCTGCAAGTTGTGAGGAAAAGCATACCCCTGTGAACAGATTGCCCTGGTTTCCCAGAGAAGGAGTTCCCTCAAGTTCCACCAGTGCACCCCCTTGGCATCTCTGCAATCCAGTGGTATCTGTGGTTTTGCCTTACCAGTAATTTCTGGATGTTAATCGTATGTGGGGAAAAAAGCATTTTCAGCTCAATTTTATGGTAGCTCTACCTCAGCTAGGGGGCATGACTCCTCGCAGACTTGTCATTCCTCTTAGCATTCTCTTTACTTTTTACAAGCCAATCTCTTATTACTCTAGTCCTTTATTACAGCTTTTAATTCTTCATGTTATACTCCCCCTATTCAAATCACTGCTTGGTTTCTTTCTCCTGGATGGACCCTGATTGATACAGGAACATAATAAAATCCTATTTGTCAAATGCAAAACAGTGCCTTATATATGATAAGTGTCTTTATAAGTGATTATAAATTTAATAATTGACATGCAGACCAGAAAAGAAAAAAAGAACAAGTGAAAGCTTTTGATCTGGTGCCATATGAAAATATCCCCTATCATCTGGTATTCTTGGGAAAAGAAAAGCTAAGGTTTGCTTTTCTTTTATCTTATTTGATTTTTACCATTAAGAATATTTTATTGCAATAAAATCTATTACATACCATACTAGGTAAACATCACGAATTAAATGATACTTTAGAAAATGAATATACAGTGAAAGTCCATATAACTTAGTATTTTAATTCACAGACAGTCTTAGCACTAACTGATAGATTAAACTTTAGTTACTAATATCCCCTTATTTTTAAAAAAAATACATTTCTATTTAAATGGTTTCCCTATGATAAGATTAAAACATATAATATATTATGCTTTTAAATACACTTCCCTACATAGTTTTTTTTTAATTTTATACTCATGATGATTTGGCAAAGTATTTAGGAAGATATCATATTACCCTGTGCTTCCTGAGACAGAGAAGCTAAAGTTAGAAGAGGTTAAGAGACTTACACAAAATCCCACCATGCTAGTTACTACTGGATGTAAGACCTTACATCCTAATTTAAGCCAAACACTTTTTCCCCACCATTCTCTTCACTCTCCAAAAACAATATTTCCAGGGGATTTAGAATCAGCACATTACAGTGAAACAGCAATATCTATGTTCATAACAGCTCAA
>PVKS010006692.1:0-77063 GCA_004027875.1 Aplodontia rufa
CAGGTTCAAACCCCAGCACCACGTACACAATGAAGTGTCTGAGCAACAAAAGTCCATGAAAAACTAAATAAAATTAATTCTTTCTCTCTAAAAAATAAATAAATAATTTGTGATCCTCCTACCTCAGCCTCCTAAACTTCTGGGATCACAGTCTGCACCACTAGGCCTGGAGAAAACTGACTTTCTAATCCTTTGGTTTTGGCTTACCAATACATGGCAGTTAAGAATGACTACTACACCTTTATGCTAAGGTGCCCACAGTTTTACTCAATGTTGCCTTTCCACCATTAGTGCAAATGTCGACAAATAAACATGAGATTAAAAAATCATTCCACACTTGGATTAGTTCACAACATACACTATTTATTACCATGCTTCCACATAAATTATCTTTGATTAGGTGATGCCCAGCAAATACAAGCCATGTAACAAGCCTAGCCATCTTTATAGAGCCATCCATATATGAAGTGTATTTTGCACATGAGCAATGAATTATGAGTTTATATCTGCACACAAACCTTTAATATAACAAAGTGGTGTAATGTTCAAAAGAGGAACTACTGTATTATTTCTTGCTTATCATCTAGCAGATAATTAGCAATGTGAACTATATGGCTTAAATTTCTCAGGTATTATGTATGTTTCCCCAGCCAATATAACACAGTAATTTAATTTACCCTTTAAGGGGGGCTGGAGAAGTGGCTCAGCAGTTACAGTGCTTGCCTGGCATGCATGAGGATGCAGATTCAAAACCCTGCATCACATACACAACAAAGTGTCAGAACAATGAAAGCCACACCAAAAAATAAGTACCAAAATGACTCCCCAACTTAGTTGGCACCAACACTATTCAAAATTACTGGAATGGGTGGCTCGGTTGGAGTGCTTACCTAGCATGCACAAGGACCCAGGTTCAAACCCCAGCACTAGATACACAAGTGTCAGAAAACTGGAAACTAGAGAAAAAATAAATTGATTCTCTCTTTAAAAAATAAATTATTGGAGGCCAGAGCAGTGGCTTGGCAGTTATGGTGCTTGCCCGGCATGCGTGAGTATGCAAGTTCAAACCCCAGCACCCACGTACACAGCTAACTGAGCAACGAAAGCCATGTGAAAAACTCAATAAAAATTGATTCTCTCTCTTTAAAAAATAAATTATTGCGTAAGACATACTACATTAAATTGCTTAAAGCCAAATAAAAGAGCTTTTATATTTATTTGGTCAGTTCCTCCCTCATACAAGTTAATCTTGTATAGCAATTTAAAACAGAGATGGTAGGGCTGGAACAGTGGCTCAGTGGTTATGGCACTTGCCTGGCATGCGCAAGTACACAGGTTCAAACCCCAGCAACCACATATACAACAAAGTGTCAGAGCAATGAAAGCCATGTGAAAAACTCAGTAAAAATTGACCGTCTCGGGGCTGGAGCGGTGGCTCAGCGGTTCCAGCGCTTGCCTGGCAAGCATGAGGACCCGGGGGTTCAAACCCCAGCACCACATACACAACTAAGTGTTGGAGCAACTAAGGCCATGTGAAAAACTAAAGTTGTTTCTTTCTCTGTCTCCCTCTCTTTAAAAAAAAAAAAATGAGACAAATTTGCAAATCTAATGAAGACAGTTATCTCTGGAGACTTTACAGTTGTACTACAGTGGTTAAAAAGTGAACAACCAGGGGCTGGAGTGGTGGATCAGGGGTTTCAGCGCTTGCCTGGCAAGCACGAGGACCCGGGTTCAAACCCCAGCACTACGTACACAACTGAGTGTTGGAGCAACGAAGGCCATGTGAAAAACGAAAGTAGTTTCTCTCTGTCTCTCAGTGTCCCTCTCTCTTAAAAAAAAAAAAAAAAAGAAAAAAGAAAAGTGGGGCTTGAACAAGTAACCCTATCTTTTTAAGATTCTTTTAAGTACAAATTGTTTTAGAATCAAGTTACTACATTCTAAAGCAAGCTGCAGTTATAAAATTTCTAACTTTGGAAAAATATTTAAAATACTGAAAAAACCCACCCCAAACTTACTTATGTGTTGCACAAGTAAAATGAAAAGTCTTAAAAATAATTCCATGGAATTGAGGCTGCATGGATTATAGAGGACATAAATAACCTAAACATTTCTAAAGACACAAATATTCACACCTAAACCTACCTGCTAACTTAAAAATTCAAGAACATAATAGCATTAACATCAGTGACAGTGTCATCCATTACACATCATGTAGCATCTGTATACTTTCAAGGATGAGGAAAAGTTTGCAAACTTCACGGTTCTGATCTTGCAGACTTCCCTTTGCTTAGGCAACAGGAATACAGCCATGGTGTCTTGCCCTCAAGAAGCAACCTAAGGTAAGGAAAATACAATAATTATTCTTAGTTACAATTGTAAGAAGAGCTATGATAGCATTTGAAGGGGAAGGCCAAATCTGGTAGGAATGAGGGCATCAACGTTTCCTTGGAAAGTGATATTTTCTTTATTGGTCCATCTTAATTATATAGAACGGTATGCTGACATATTCACACAAAACCAAATTGATAATTTCACTCCCCCAAACCCCCTCCTCCCAACCCTTCTTTCTGACTACCCTACTGATTGCTCTTCTAGTTTCATGGCATCCCTTAAAAGTGATGTTCTAAGACTACTCTCCTTTTCAGTGACAGATACCAAATCCTTTAACTTCCTTTCCACTGCAATCGCCATCACTCAAGTATAAGCTTATCTCACTTCACATCTGCGCTTCTGTAAGAGAACCTCTAAGTGATCTCTGCTTTTAAATTTCTGTATCCCTAGTACCCATCCTGCATCTTATGGCCAGATAAAATTTCCCAAAAGGTTTCCATCAGAGCACAGTAGGACAAGCTTGTTAGGAATACCACTGGTCAGATGGACCAGTTTCCATCTGTGGCTCAATTTGTTAGTGTATCCATGAGAAAGTTGCTAAACTTAACATTTAGTTTCCTAGTCTGTAAAATGGAATTTTATACCATGACCACTCTTAAGCATATTAGTAAATAATCTTGCATACCATTTTGTACACAAAAGGCAATCAATGAATGTTAGTTCATTTTCTTCCAACCTCCTATGTCTCCATTAATTTTTGCCTACTGAAGGCACTAGAATACATTGCTAGTGTTTATTACAGGAAGCAGTATCTCAAGTCTGGGTAGAACTTTAACAAAGATATATGAAAAGGAAAGGCTACGAAGACTGATGAGTTGACCAGAACACTTACACTAATTAATGAGGAAAATAATGACTTCCATAAACACGACATGAAAATGTGTTCCTGTTGTCAACAGGAAGAGTCAATTTCAAACTTTTTTTTTTTAGAGAGAGGAGTGAGAAAGAATCAGGTCTATCTTTTCATCTGGCCTTTGTGTCTCTGACACTTAGTTGTGTATGTGGTACTGGGTCTTCGCAGAGCTACCACGCCATCCCAATTCCAAACTTTATTAAAAAAATAAATCAAAAACTAGAAAACACCCTCAACTGTATTTCTATATTCTAATAAAAAAAAAAAAAAAAAAAACCAAAAAAAACTAGAAAACAGGGTGAGAAGTACCAGGACAAATGAAGGTCAGTGAAGACATTAGGAAAAGAGCTGAAAAGCAAGATTATTAAATGCAACCATGATTCAGATAATGATCAGAAGGGCAGAAAAAGTCAAGTCTCCAAGAATGTATGCTATAACAAAGCAGGAATAATTCATCAGGCTCAATAATGGCCTGGATAAAACAAACATGAAACGACTCCATGCTCATTAGCAGTTCTCTAATAACCCAATTTCTTACTCCATCAAAAATGGAATCATGAGTAATAAAATCCTTTGGAGATCTATGCTCTCTCATATGAACCAGTATACTACCAGGTAAACTAACAAAATCAAGAATTCTCAAACTATAAATACCACACTCCCAGATTTGTGACCTAATAAAGTACTCTGCAATTAAGATTGGCTTCAGGGGCTCGAGCGGTGGCTCAGCAGTTCTGGCACTTGCCCTGCGGGTTCAAACCCCAGCACCATGTACACAAGTGTTGGAGCAACAAAAGCCACATGAAAAACTAAATAAAATTTGAGTCTTTCTCTCACACTATCCCTCTCAAAAAAAAAAAAAAGGCTTCAAACTATCAAGGTATCAAGGTAGTCTTGTCTTTGTGAAGCTGATCCCTATCGTATTCTGTATTAACAGTTGCAAACCGTAATTATATAACTATACCAAACCTCTGTTAATTGAAAAAAAAGAAAGAAAGAAAACCTTATTCAAATTTTGCAAGTAGGCTTTTATTACATCAGAAATCCTCATGAAACTTTCAACATTTTTCATTTCAGTGCAAGTATTTCATAAGTTTTTGTCTTAGGAGTATAGGAACTAGTATGGCACTACTTCAAAAAGAGATAGGTAGCTGGTTTATTTTAACAACAAAAAGTCCAAAGGAAATAAAGCACAGGAAGAGGATAACTGCAATGGTTAGTATAAGGAAACCCAAGGAAGAGCTGAACAGCAGACAGATGGGTCAGTTTCCTCTAAATAGAATTTCAGGAGACCTAGGTTAAATAAGACCCTAAAGATTTGACATAAAAATGAGGCTTGTTTCTCTACATTTTATGGGCATCAACTCTTAAGTGAAAACCAACATTTATTTAGTTCCCAACTCTGTACTTAAGCAATGGGAAATCAAAAGTGTCTTTGAGGAATGCAATTTAGTGACAGTATCTGATGAACATTTTTTGTTCAAAATATTTGGAATATTTTAGTATCCCTTTTTAAAACAATCTGCAAGAATTAATATTCTTTGCTTTTCAAAAAGTTTTCTCAGGGGCTGGAGCGGTGGCTCAGTGGTTGAGGCGCTTGCCTGGCATGCGCAAGGACGCGAGCTCAAACCCCAGCACCCACATGCACAACGAAGTCTCAGAGCAGCGAAAGCCTTGTGGAAAACTAAATAAAAATTGATTCTCTCTGTCTCTCTCTCGCTCACTGTCCCCTCTTTCTTAAAAAAAAAAAAAAAAAAAAAAAAAGTTTTCTCATTTCTCTGGGGGTGAGGACGGCAGGAGTTCAGGTTAGAAAAATTTGAGGGACAAAGTAGATAGAAAACATGTAATCATTTTTCTCAAGTAAAAAGGCATAGCCCTGGGGCTGGAGCGGTGGCTCAGCGGTTACGGCGCTTGCCTGGCATGTGCAAGTAAGTGAGTTCAAACCCCAGCACCCACATACGCAACAAAGTCTGGGAGCAACGGAAGCCATGTGAAAAACTAAATAAAATTGATTCTCTCTTTCTCTATCTCACTGTCCCCTTTCTTAAAAAAAAAAAAAAAAAAAAAAAAAAAGGCATAGCCCTGTAGTTACATTTGCAATAAAAATGAAACATGAGCCAGGTGTGGTGACACACACCCATAATCCCAGCAGTTCAGAAGGCTGAGGCAGGAAGATCACAAGTTCAAGGACAGTCCCTGCCTAGGCTTCAAACAGTCAAGGTAGTCTTGTCTTTGTGAAGCTAATCCCTATCGTATTCTGGATTAACAGCTGCAAACTGTTAGATTTAGAGAGACCCTGTCTCAAAAAATAAAATGGGCTGGGGATGCAGCTCAGTGGTAAAGTGCCCGGTGGGTTCAATCCCCACTACAAAGGAACAAATTCTAGTTCAAGACTGGCCTGCCCTAAAATTCACCATCTCTGCTTGTGGGACTGGGAAATCTGCAATTCAAAAGCAGGGCAACCATCTTTGTGCATACTGAAGGTTTGAAGACCATCATTCCGAAGGAGAAATTTTAAGAAAACTGCCCCCAATGTGTCTTAAGTACAAACGAAATTTCCCAGGTGGCATAGTAGCACATAATCAAAAACATTTTATTATGTTAGGGTCTCTTCCTCCCCTCTAGGCCCTCTCTGCTCACATTCTCCCCTACCCAGAAAGCTGGGTGAAGTTTTATCCTCAGATGTTGATTCACAGCCCTCTTACAGAGTCTCTGCACTTTTTAAAAAAGAACTCTGGGGAAAGCAGAGTGCTCAAATCGCCCCCTCCAAAACATTTTAGTATTAAAATATGCTAGTATTAATTTATACTACCTCAAGATCAAAATTTATTACTGTAAGTTTCCTATAGCTAAAAAGATAAGCTTTGGGCTCCTCTGACAAAAGTTTTTCAAGTTGGGTTCATCATCCTCAGACATTGTTGTTCCTCATTAAACTTTTGTGACTTTTGATTATGGACCTCCCTTTATGATTAAATAAAATCCTCTTTGAAATCAAAGCTAATCAACACTTACTTTCTCAACACACTGTTGTCCAGGACACATTTACTTTTAGTAATGATCTGTTGGATTTGCCTTTCACCTAAGTACAGGTGAAGTACAGAAATAAGTAAAATTGAGCAGTTAAATAAAGCTAAATGGGTCAGCAAGATTAAAACTTCTACAGCCTTACTGCTCAGTATAAATCATGAATGTCCATGTTAAGTATTCTGTAATTTACAACAAGTTGGTGAGTACAACTACACTGCCCACAGTGTCAATTCAAATGAAATTAAAATTTCAGTCACATTTCCACTGCTTAAGAGTAATATGATTGGGGCTGGAGCGGTGGCTCAGCAGTTTCGGCGCTACCTAGGTTCAAACCCAGCACCACGTATACAAATGAGTGTTGGAGCAACTAAGGCCATGTGAAAAACCAAATAAAGTTGTTTCTCTCTCTCACTGTCCCTCTCTTAAAAAAAAAAAAAAAGTAATACGATTAGCGGCTAACATATTAACATATTGGAACATCACAAATACAGAATATTCCATCACTGCAGAAAGTTCTACTAGACAGTGCCAATCTGGGCCACTACCAAGCAAAGCAAAAAAAAAAAAAAAAAAAAAAAAAAAACTTTATAAAAACATTTACATGTTGCTCACTCTATTTTACTTAGGGTTGGCTACACACCAAGGAACACAGTAGTTTAGCAGTACAAGACCCAACAAGAGATTGTGCCCTCAAGAAGCTCAGCATATATAAGCATGTTCAAGCCAGAATGACTACAACATGAGAAATGCTATGATTCAAGTACAAACTGCCAAGGGGTACAGGGGTGTCTGGGTCACAGAACAAAAGTTCCTTCCAGACACGTGATTTTAAGTCTTGAAGAGTAAGATGCAGGAGGGTAACATTCTAGAAGGAGCTACCCTACAAATATGCATGAAAATGTTGTTATGATTTAGGCAAACAGCAATCAATTCGTTTAACTTCAGATGTAGGATCTGTTTGTGTTATGTGGAGAATAGTGACAAAAACTGTTAAAAAAATTCAAGGTTAGCAGTTAGGCACAGTGGTGTATACTTGTAATCTCAGCAACTCAGGAGTTCAAGGCCAGCATACACAGCTAGACCATGTATTTTTTTAAAAAACAGAAATGGTTGGGACTGTAGCTCAGTATCCTATCATGCACAAGCCTCTGGCTTCAAACTCCCAAATTTGTACAGCAAATACTAGTCTGTTGGCCCACTTAGACTCCTTGTGTACCACATTCATGAGGACAAAGTCATCCTGTAAGTATTAAGGAGTCAGTAAGGAGTTTGAGATGCCTTTTTCATGCCCTAGCATGGACAATTATCTTAGTAACACGTAAGATGAATCAGAAGATGGTAATGCGACATACACACGAGTTTGGAGGCTATTATACTGGCAATGGGGATCAGTTGCTAACTGATGAGAACAGGGATGGAGAAAGGCAGAGTAGTACGCTGAACCTCATGGACAATTCTCAAGCACTACTGAAATTATAAGGATTATGAAAGGGCCCAGGAGCAAAATGAAGGTAAAACATTAAAGAAAATGCATTAAGAAGGATATGAGTGTGGCCTCAGCTCAAGCCTAAATTAGTGGTGCAACCAATCTGTCTGGTTTCATGACTCATGAAGCTACCCAAGAGTAGGAGAGAGAGAAAGCCAGTGGTACGTCTGGAGACTGGATGAGCAAGAACAACGATGAAAAATGGGACCAAAGCGTGAGAGTTGCTAAAATGCCTTCCTGGAAGGAAGTGAAAGGGAGGAAAGCATGGGGTTTTAAAGAGAAGGTTAAAATTTACGATTACGATCTAATACGAGATGCTGTACTTTTGTGGTGTACCAAGAGTCTCAAATGGGGTGAGTAAAAACTCGGGCGATCATACCTTTAATCTATCTCCAGGAATAATGCTCCAAATAGACCTTAAGTAGTAATAACCCGCAGTCTCGCTGCATAAAATTAACCCTCGGTGAATGCCTAGGCTCCATTTCCCTCCTTCTCCCTCGCCTAATTACCTCCTGAAAGAAACTCAGATCCGTGGGAAGACTCGCCCTTCAAATCTTACACCTGCTCAATTCCCCAGCAGGACAACGCCCTGGCACCAGATCATCTGGCCAAAAGGATCCCGCCCACCACCCAGAAGCGACTCGACTAGCAGAAGATGAGATCACACAGGGGGTGGGGGAAGGGATTCATCTAGGCCCAGGGCGGTCCTTAGAAGACAAGAGGAAGCAGAGAACTCCCATAAAGGTATTGCGGCACTCCCCTCCCCCTGCCGAGTAGGGTGCGGCCTTCTCTCCGCCTCCTCCACTGCAGCTCCCTCCGGGTGGCAGCGCGCGCCGATTTTTGAGGGCGCCCCCTGACCACTACCCGGCCGGAACGACACCCGCTCCCTCCCCCCGCCCTGGGCGCCAGGGGTTGGTAGGGCTCGCCTCGCCCTTCAAGCGGCGGGGACCCAGGGCGGAGCCGTGGTAGCCACCACCCAGAAGCCTAGGCCCGCGGCCCGCCCCCGCCTACAGCGCGCGCTTCCTGCCACGTTGCGCAGGGGCGCGGGGCCAGACACTGCGGCGCTGGGCCTCAGGGAGGACCATACCAACAACCGTCTCCCCGCCACCCCCGCCGGCCCGCGCAGTGGTTTCGCTCACTTGGGACTCGAGCCAATAGGAACGGCTCGTTCTCCCAGCAACAGTAGCCAATCAGATGACGAAGTTGTGCAGGCGGCGGGTAAACCGACTCCCCCAAAAGAAGGGGAGGGTGGGAGGACCGGGCACAGCAACCACTTTCACTGACCCTCCCCTCCCCCTGCAGGAGGCCGACCGCGCCCGCAAGTCCAGCTCCCTTCACCCCACCTACCTACCCGCCCCACCCAGGGAACAACGCGACAGTCAGCAAGCGGCTGCGCACTTCCGAGGCTGTAACTGACAGGCGCTTTACTCCAACCAAAACACGCCATTTGTGTTTTCACACACGGCGGGAGGAGAAGCGACCAATCAGTGACTAGAGAAAAACCGGAAGCGCTCCACCCTCTGCCGGAGCAATGGCTCCGTCCGGCTTCAAGCCTTTTCCGTTCCCTTCTCCCTCCCCCTCCGGTTGCCACAGGGCGGGCCGCCTTCCCGCCCGTATCACACTCACCACCCCCTCTCCCTTCCAGCGTTACAAATGTTATACTCCCGGCATCCCAAGGGAGAAGACGACTTCCCCGGCCACAGTCGGGCCACTTCAACCACCCATCCCTCCCCCAAGACCACCGGACCTCCCTCCCACCAGAGTTCCGCTCCCCTACCTAGCCGAGGCTCTCTGAGGAGCCGGAGCCCCAAAGCACAGCCTCTTCTCTAGGCGGCCCCGGCGGCTTCCGCTGATTGGCGGCGAGCTGGCCAATGGGTGCGGGGTGGTGGGCGGAGAGGCCAATGGCGCGGCGGGAGGGGGCGTGTCCCGGGTGCCCCTGGCGCCGGCGCTGGGAATCCCCGTGCGGTCAGTGGCGTTTCCGCTCGGGCAGCGGGCTGAGTGAGCTGCCGCCGCCGCTGCCGCCGCCGCCGCTGGGGGAGGGGCGGCCGCCGCCCGCCTGCGCTCAGAGACTCACGCAGCCCCAGTCCCGCCAGTCCGCCAACACAGTAGTGCCGGCCCCCCTCCCTCCCTGGCCCTTCCCCCTCCCCGCCTTTGGCTCGCTCCGCCTTTCTGCCCCCCACCCCCACCTCACTGGTACGGGCCATTCCCGGCCAGGAAACGCCGTGGCGCCGCGTTGGGCCTAACTCGAGTCTTGCTGCCTCCCGGGAGTGCCGTGCGCCGCAGCCCGGGCCCAGGCCCCGGCAGCGCCTGGGACAAGGTAAGGGTCCGAGAGAAAAGAAACACCGACCCTCACGACCGTGCCCTGGGGGAGGAAGGGTCACCTCCTCCGTCTCCCCGCGCTCGCTCTCTTCGGGACGTGGGCCTGGCCCTACCCGGGCGCAAAGCAGGAGGATGCTGCCCCTTCTCTTCGCCACCCCTACACACCGTTGCACCCCTCTCTCCAAGGCAGAAAGGCTCCCAGTGTGATCGAGTGGACCCCACGACCCGTCCATGTCTTTCCTGGGTCAGGACGCCTCCCCTCCCCCACGCCTCTTCACCCCCTTTCCTGGGAGCTGCCTACTCCACGTTTACCTTTTACTTGAACGTAGGCCTCTTGCTGCCCTGCTCCCAAAATACACGGGCATACTTTTTTTCCCCTCCTGTCCCGGAGCCCCCACCTCCGGCCCCCGTGCCTTGCGGCCTTGTGACAACTCTCATGGCTGGGGGGAGCGATCTCCCCTCCATAATCTCTCTGGACGCCGTACCTTTAGTTCCTGGGTCCCCACCTCCGATGGCTGCCTCCTTTCCCACACTAAAGACGTTACCTTTGCCACCCCCACCTCACATTCTTGGGCTCCCTGTGGCGTATGCCCCAGTCTCCCTGAGATAACCCCCATTGAATTTGTAGGGTTTCAGCCTGGAGTTGAGCCAGATTTTGTCGTTTTCCCTGCCTTGGGCGTGGAGAGTGATCTTTTTAGAACGTCTTTAAAGGCAGAAAAATGTACCCTTTATGAATTGTGTTTCTCTCTGCGTGCAAGCCCAAGATGTGAAGTGAGCGAATGGTGGTGGCAAGAAGCCCTGGTTTAGTAGGTGAGGCGCGTGAGAGGGAAAGTTTTAGCTGCTGGGAAAGCCCCTTCTATGCTAATTGATTCTATAGAGCTCCTTTGCTTGTGTCTCTTAGAATAAGTATTCTCTCTCCTGGATACTGATGCTGCAGCCAGCCCTGCTGGTCTGGGTCAGGGGTGCTTGTATGACCTGCATTTTCTGCTTTCTCATGTTACTTGTGCAATGTGTTCACCAGTACTCATTTCTTGCCCAGAGCTCTGGCTTCCACTGGGCTTTGTCTATACCTGTGTTCATTTCTCCAATTTTCCCTGTGCTCCTAGTACAGAAAGAATCCCCAGATTCTCTACTAATTTCCTTCATCCTTTGGCTAAACAACTTGTTTTAGATGACATATTTGTGACCAAGGTCATATTTACGTTTCTTGGTTGGGCATACCTTTCTAGCTATACTTTTGATTGGGGAGGAGCCAGCTGAGTTGAGTGTTAGGACCTTTTCAGGATAATATTTGTATTAATGTTTTTAGGTCAGTGAGAAAAATTGAAAGGGAATCTGAGCTAGGATTAAACAGAATACTCACATACTCAGAGGTTTCTGGGCCTTCTGGAGGACACAGGAAAAATTTTTTTTTACTGGATTTCTTCCAATTTTCTCAGGAGGATCATTAGTTCTCTTCTGTAGCCAAGAATTCTGGCCCGTTATGGGATTAGAGTCTTTAAGGTTTACTCAGACTGTCATTATGTGTAGAAAAATGAATTATGTCCTTTGGTAGAACATGACACAAGGCTCTGTCTCTCGCTGCAAATTTAAATTTGACTGTTGAGTGCTTGGAAAATTGGTGTTACAAAGACTACAGCTTAATCTTTACTCCTAAATTACTGGCTTAATTAAAATGACTATTTCGAATTCAGTAAATTTTTTTTCCTTAATAAAATATCTCACTTTAAGAGGGTGACCTTAGGATTGTTTCTAAAAGCATAATTCCAACCCCTCCCACTCCCCCCCAAAAAAAAGTGTGTGAAGAGTGGGGGTGGGGTAAAGAGAAGGTTGTTCCTGTGTTGGATCACAGGGGTGAGTATACAAGGCAGCAGCAGCTGCTGGCTCTGGAGCTCTGGTTGCTACGTGAGAAGCTTGAGTAGTGCTGGCTGCTGTCTCCAGGGAAGGACAGCAGTGCAGCGTCCATTAATGCTGTGGGCTGCAGGGAGCTGCACTTACGCGATGGCTGCTTCAGGATTGAGAAGAAACCTTGCTTTCCTGGGAATTTTCACTGCCGAGCTGGTTTGCCTTTTATTGGTAGGGACAAGAGAATTAGTAATTCATAACCTATCCATTTATGGATATCAGCATCTGGAAATTGCGTCATAGTTAAAGACTTTCTTGTTTTTTATTTGGTTTTGGGGGACATTTTTTTCTTGGTGGGGGCAGATTTTTGTTCTTAACCTGGGATTTTATGCTTGTGTGGAACTGAAACTTCCATTATCCACTAGGGTTTTGATTTTTTAATCCATTTAACACTAATAAGAATCCAGAGGTTTTTCTGAGAACCAGAATTGGGGGGAAGTCAGGTATTTATTTATTTTCCTGTAACTGGCATGTTTTTGTCCATCTCGTTAATCATTGAATCAATTTTGATTTTTGTTGTTGGGTGTCTCCTCCTATTGAATAGGCCATTTTTACCTTATTGAATAGATACTTGGCTAGACATTTTGCTAAACTTGGAATTTCAAACTCTAAAAAGAGCTACCATCTTTAGGATTATTTCTAAATGCCAGTATTTTAAAATTTTTGTATTGTATGTAGACATCTCCAAATTAGATATTTTCTTTCGTGTTTGACCTATAAATTTGATTCATTATATACATGTTGGATATAGTCTGACATCACAGGGATATATCTTTGGCTGCAGTCCAGCTGAAATATAGGACAAACCAGAAAAAAAAATAAAAAATTGAGTAAGTCTAGTTCTGAATACTGAGAAGACAGCCTGACAGTCTCCCCTCCCCCCACAACTCCTGAACATGAACATTAGGATGATCTCTGATTAAGCAGAACAGTCTGTCTAATATGGAAGTACTTGAAGGAGAACCACCACCCAAATATAGCACTGATTACATGAAGTATTTAACATATACCCATGAGTTGTCCCTCCCCCCAACACTCCTGCAACCTGTACCTCTTTCCCCCAGGATTTTGATTTGTTGAATTTTGTATAAATATGTCCCACAAACATCTATTTGTAGTGTGACTGTGGCATTTGTGGCAGTGAACCAAAAAGAATAGAAAGCATTTTGTCATTCACAAATGTGATTCGTATTGTTTTTCCAGTGATAAAAGCAGACCTAAAAGGAGAGCTTTTAATGGATAATAGTTTAGGTGGTTCTAATTCTTATTACTATCACATGTTTGAGATGCTATATCAGATAATACAATTTCACTAATTCTTACTGTTTGGTTTACTTGTAGTTTAAGATATGTGTTTTTAGTTTAAATTATTAAATAATGTGAATGTTACCTTATAAAATAATTGCTTTTTCACTTGTATTTCCTGTTTTTTGGAGCCCACTGTGGTCTAAATCATTTTATGAAGGATCATGGAGGCCATTTTCATAGAAGGATTTATTGAACTGTATACTTGAAGATTATTTTACATCCTTTGATAGTGTTTTGTGTCTAGGTACTTAACATGCTTTCTGAAAGTCTTTCTGGCCCTTTTGAGAGGAATGGCTACTTCCATTTTTGCTTTTGGGTGGAAAATAACAGTATAAAATGCAGATGTGTTATTCTCTTCTTATTGAAATAATGTAGGAAATATTAGGCCATAGTTAACAGGTCAGTGATTATCAGGGAAGTTAGATCATGAGTAAAATACAAATTTTTTATAACTTTCAGTTGATCTGTGATTTGTCAGTTTCATTTGAAACTAAAAAGCATAGGAGTGAATTCTGATTATAAAAATTGGTTTTGGGTATTAAAACTAAAATTTGATAGGCATATTTTATTTAAGACAAATAAAACAGTTTTACTCTGCAAGTTATGTTAGATAACTGATATATAGTAATACAACTGGTAGTCATTTATGGTTTGATTTAAAATATCCTGCCAGAGGCATTTCTTATAAATATACCTATCATAGGGATTCTTTAGCTAAAAATCCAAAATATGTGGTAAAATGGCATTCTAACCTTTCATATAATGTACTGATAGATTTTTCTAAAAGGAAAATCATGGAAGGCAGAGGGCATGTTTCCTTCACTTACCTGTACATATTTTGTTATATCACTTAGCCTTGTGAAAACTGTCCTGTTGTGTATTCAATTATAAATAGGGAAAAGAACATGCAGTAACTTTGAGGGGTGGTGCTGTTAGAAAGCATCACTTTAGAGGATTCTCTTATTTTGATAAAATGTGTTCTGTCTTAACAGTTAATGAAGGGAACTGTGAGACATAATAAAGGAACAATGAAACCAAGTCTTTGGTCTACTTTCTAATGTCCTCAATTTGGAAGGAATGTGTAATCTCATCCTGCCTCACTCCATTTTTCTATCCTATTGATTTCGTTTGCGGAATACCTGAGGGAATACCTTACTTAATGTATAGTCACATTAAGTATCTTTGATATGAAGGCAGGAAAAATTAATTGTGTGCTTTTTGGAATCTCAGTATTTTAAAAACACTAAGATTACTGCCCAGTTTTGCTTGATGCATGTCTGTTGCTTCATTTCTAGTCTTTGATTTTTCTGTCTTCCTTGTAGTGTGAGGATTCATGGAATTTTGATGGCAAATTGAAGAAATAATAATTTCCTTAGTGTCCTGGTAGTTACATACACACACGTAGAATGGGGGATACTTTTGGCCTATGTTTTGAATCACTGAAAAAAGCAGTGGCTATAGGAATTTATACAGAATTGGTTTCTGTCTGGGGAATCAAGTTTTTTATTTTGTGTGTGCTACCTAATCCAGGGAAAATACTGAGTTCCTTGCTGCTCTGTTTGAGAAATAGATGGAAGCATGGGAGGAGCCAGAGACCTCTGCAGCAGGATTTGGTCTGAGTAGAAAAGGAAGATTTTTGTTTCAAATTGCCAGCTGCTTATGTCAGACTGACTCCCTTATTATGCCTCCAGTAGGCCTGTCAATATGGCCAAACAGCTAGATAAGTGCGGGGCAGGACAAAGGGCTCTTTGCACAGCAGGGAGGCAGTGTTGGTGGGGGAGGGGCAGGAGGTAGGAAAAGCAGGAGAGAAGGAGGTTCTTTTTCCTGGGAGATCATTCAGTTTGGCATACAATTAAAGAAATCATTTTGAGTTCCCACTCAAGCATTGAATTTATGCCAGCCATCTACAGTTAACCCCAGATTTCATATATTCCAGAATATCTGATAGGGACTCATACTCTCTTCCAAGGAAAAAATAAAGCTTTGTATAGGTTAAAATAAAATCAGTCCCATGCTGTCCACCCTCTTAAATACAGGTCACCTCCTGAGTAACCCAGATCTAGAGCATCTGACAGCTAAGTTTTATTTTAAAAAAATGAAAAAGAATATTCTGAGTGAAACTCATACTTCGGTATATTCGTTGTGTTTCTTGGGGTTAGAATTAGACCAGAATGTGAAGAAAATTTGTTTCTCTTTTAAAAATAGTTGCATATTGTTAGCTCCAGTTTTATTTCAGTAAGATGGAGAGCATTGTCTAGCTTTCCTGTGTTGTGTTGCCAACATATAAAATGCTTTCTGAAGAAAGGCAGCTTACTGTTTCAGCCTCATCCCTACTTCTTGGAGAATCTGATATTCCACGGGGATTACTCATTTCTCCACCCCTTAGTGTAGGCTCAACTTAATGCTTTTGTGGTCGACACCCAGCTGAAGTGTAGGGTAGTTGCATCCAGTTTATTAAGCTTAATAAACCTCATGGAGTTGGAGGAAATCTATAGGTTATGTAGTCCTTTAAAGCTAAAATCATGAAATATTTCAAAGTTTGGATCACTGATGAGGTTTTCATTAAAATGTTAAAAGAATCAGCTTCCTGAACCAGATTTTTAGTTAATTTTAAAATAAATGTCAAACAGTACATGTGTGCCAGTTCTTTTAAAAGAAACAAAAAATTGCATTCACAAGTTAAATAGCAATTATTTTACTGTATAATGTATTTTAAAAGAATTTGATTTCTAGAAGTAACTGGTTTGAACTCAGTTTTCCACAAGCACATCTGTTGCTTAAATGAGTTACCACCTATATTGCAATGTTATTAAACTAGCCTTGAAGTTCTCCCTTCTGTCCATGCTGGATGAAACAAAGGGAACTGGAATGCTAATTTCCGTTTATGGATTTAGCAGAGAGGAGGTTGTTTTAACCTGACACAACCAAAATACTGTCTTTATCATACCTGTTGTTTTGTTCAACAAACCTGACCGCGTTTTGTGTCGTTTCACCCTATGAAAGATAAATCTGTTACCCACTTAACATTATATTTTTAAGTATATTGATCTTGGCTGTTAAAACATATAACATTTTGACCTGAAAAGAGAAATTTGAGTTACTAATTATCACAGCCATTATTTAGTGTCTCTTCAGTAAAATAGCAACAGCATTAACATGAAGTTTAGTGAGCTATATTAAATATTATTACAGATATTTAGCTGTATTAAATATTACTACAGATAATAATTCTGTGGGTTATTTCCATAGATTTGTAGGACGGACTAAACAGCAGTCATCTAGGTTAAGCCCTGGTCTCTAATCTAGGCAATTATTGCTAGCATTAGGGTATGTATATCCATTGTACCTTTCCAAATAATTAAAAATCTCTTCTGCATGACTTCTATTAACTGAATCTTGCCAGAGGCCCTCATGATGACAAAATGAGAAAATAGGGGACCACATCTGTATTCCAAAGGTTTTAATAACTTTTGGCTCCCCAAGCAGCTAATGTCTTTCTCTCTCCCTTTTTTTTTTTGTGTGTGTGTGTATGTGTGGTTTTTGTTTTGTTTTGTTTTGTTTTTTAAGAGAGAGGGACAAAGAGAGAAAACTGATTTTATTTAGTTTTTCATGCGGGTTTCATTGCACTGAAACTTCGTTGTGTATGTGGTGGTGGGGTTCGAACCCATATCTTTGCACATGCCAGATAAGCACTGCAACCACTGAGCTGCTCCAGCCGGCTAATCTCATTTTTAATAAGACCTAGCCAGTAGTAGGCTAGAATGGAGTTGAAACAAACTACCTTATCCTGCCTGTGCAGCTGCTCCACCGTACTTCCTGCTATTATTATCCCACTGTGCCTCTTCCCAGCAAAAAAAGAAACTAGGACAAAGGGGGAAAATTGGATGGGCTAATGTGATTTCTGTTATGTTAGTTTGTGGATTTATTTATATGTACTTAAATATAAAGCTAATTTGGCCTAGTGTTTGTTAAAAGCCTGTGATAGGGGCTGGAGCAGTGTTTACGACGCCTGCCTGGCATGTGCCTGGACACAAGTTTGAACCCCACCACCATGTAAGCAACAAAATGTCCAAGCAGCAAAAACCACATGAAAAATTAAATTGATTCTTGCTTTCTCTCTCTTTCACTGTCCTCCTCTCTCTTAAAAAAAAAATAGCCAATGATAGAGGTAAACTTTGGTATCCTCTATTTTCTTGATAAACCATTTGAGACTTTTAGCCTTATAGAAAATAAGGTTTTAAGCACATGAAATTTCCATTGGCTCTTCTCACATTCATTACTACCAAATGCTATATTATTAGCTTGAAGAAAGGGAAATCCCATCTACAGATACTTGCAATTTGTTTTTGAAATACTAATTTGTATAACTTGGATTTATGACTAAAATAAGATTTTTTTTTTTAAAGAGAGGGACAACTTTATTTAGTTTTTCACATGGCCTTAGTTGCTCCAACACTCATTTGTGTACTTGGTGCTGGGGTTTGAACCTGGGTCTTTGTGCTTGCCAGGCAAGCACCAAAACTGCTGAGCCACTGCTCCAGCCCCCTAAAATAAGATTTAAAAACTTGAATCTTTATATAAGTTGGCTCTTTTACCTTTTAGGGGTGAAAATCATTAGGTGTTTGAAAATAAAATTTTCATACCTCTGAGTTGCTCAAGCCGCATAGTTTGTTTGTTCTTTGAGCTACTTTATCCAACAAGAAATTTTATTTTTATCATTTTTATTCTTATCTTCTGATGCTGAGATTTTCCTCTCCCGACTCCTGGAATGGAAAGACTCAGAACCCAGTAATCTAATAAGGTGTGTGCGCTGCTGAGTATAGTAAGATGATTACTTCGTAATTCTTAGATACAGTGATCTGGTTAGGATCTTCTAGTATCATGTTAGCGTATTGAATGTTTTCATGTTAATTTTAATACATATTCAAGGGAGTTTCATTGTCTAATAACTGTATCCATTGTTCCGTGGAGGGAGTTTTTATTGATGAGGCTCCCAACCCCACTCCCCAGTATTTTTTTGTTTCATTCCTGTCCTGTTAGGATCTTTGGCCTATATTGAAATTTTCTATTTCTTACCACCATCCTCTGTACATGCCACAGCACATAACAATTTGTACTTTCACAGCTTCTGTAAAGGAGGAGGGTGATCTACAGTTAATAATCAACTGTTGGGGCATTCTTGGTATCCAAGAAAGGTTTTACTTCTGAATAAGAACCTGGAAGGACCTGTTGATAATTAGACTGCCTCTACATTTATATATTACATTTTCCTTTGTTGTGGACTGTTGAGAGACAATTTGTTCTGTAAGAAAAAACAGCAGGGGAAGAAACACAGGTAACTTTTTAAAAAAAATCTTCTTTCTAACATTTGGGATAGAATTAAAAGGGCACAGGTTTTTGGAAGCTTTATTTCTAAAAGACAAGCATTTAACCTCCAAAAACATAATAAGGAGAAGGACTTTTGAGGCATTATTCATTACATGCCAAATGTAGTGTTAGATTGTTGTATGAATGCATAAATTTTTATTTTCTCAGTTTCTGTGGTGCAAGCTTCTATAACCAGGGAAGTAAATAATCTTTATGCCCCCAGTCTGAAAAATGTTAGATGGACTGTCTATAAAAACAGAAGAAGAAACAAAACAGGTCTGAAGAAAATTTAGGAGCATGTCTAAAATTTTGAAGTCCTTTTAAAAATATTTTGTTACGTCTAGACAAATTTAATTTTATTTGTAGCAAATAAAACTTTAATGCATAACTTAGTAATAGAACAAAAGAAGGGTAAAGTTGACCATATCAATGCATTTCTCCAGATGAGACTAAAAATTGTAGGTCTACTTACTATTTGGAGTACTTTATTTATTTTTTTAAGAGAGGATCAATTTTATTTAATTTTTCATGTGGCCTTTGTTGCTCCGAAACTTCATTATATATGTGGTGCTGACGTTTGAACCCATGTCCCTGCACATGCCAGCAAGGGCTGAAACTGCTGAGCCACCACTCCGGTCCCTATTTGGGCTACTTTATTTTTATTTATATACATATATATATATATATTTTTTTTTAAGAGTGAATCAATTTTATTTAGTTTTTCACGTGGCTTTCGTTGCTCTGAGAGGTTGCTGTATATGTGGTGCCAGGGTTTGAACTCAGACTTGTGCATGCCAGGCAAGCACAGTAACTGCTGAGCCACCGCTCCAGCCCCTATTTGGGGTACGTTAATTAAACAGAGTGGCATCAGAGATTAAACAAGTGATTGTCTTATTGGTGGCACATTACCGAAGTTTTACTAAACCCAACTACTTACTAAAATTTGTTTTTCAAACAAAATTTATATTAACATCGTAAATAGCACTCCAAAATTACTGTAGCCATGCCACTTGGAAGAATTAGGTAATAAAGCCAACCCTAGACCTCTTCATTTGGAACCTTGGGCTCAGTTGACCTGACCCATATGTTTTTGCTTTTTCATTCTTCCTTACTTAACCTGTAGGCCATTAAGATTCGAAGTGTTGCAAGGAATAATATATCAGTTCGTGAGGTGAGTAGGAGTCTGGTTAGGCCATTTGTGGAGTCCCCTGAGAAGACACGTATTTTTAGAGAAGTAAGGCTCCGCTCCGGGTGGGTGTAACCTTTCTCTTACATCATGAGCTATTGTTATGAATGGCTGGAAGTTTGCATAATACACTGAGCAACAAGAAGTAGACATCTTTATGAAATAAGTGTTCTAAGAGAGATGGAAAGTTAAATTTTTTGTAGCATACCTTAATTTTATTAATTTTCTTTTACTAGTAATGTGTTTCTTATGGAAAATGGCTACCCAAAAGATTGAGCTGAACATCTTTTGTGAAAACAATTTTTTAAAAATTATCTTTAGGGGCTGGAGCGGTGGCTCAGGGGTTTCGGCGCTTGCCTGGCAAGCACGAAGACCCGGGTTCAAACCCCAGCACCATGTACACAACTAAGTGTTGGAGCAACGAAGGCCATGTGAAAAACTAAATAAAGTTGTTTCTCCGTCTCTCTCACTGTCCCTCTCTCTTTAAAAAAAAAAAAAAAAAAAAATTAGTGGATAGTAGCATGTGTCTTAGTTTCCCTGGAACAGTCCAGGTTTATGCCTGCTACCTTAGCATAACTAGTAATAGTACCCCTTTCACTTTTAAAATATGTCCCAGTTTGGACCATAAATTATATGTTCACCTTAATTATAGATGGTTGTGGAAATTTTAGTCCCTCCCTAACAATCCAGATTTTCTTCATGGAGGAGTTCTGATTCTGGAGTCTCCTCTGTGCTGGGATTTATCTGTAGGCATCTGTGAACCCCCAGTGAGCAGGGGTGTTGTTTGTTTTGAGATTTTTCTTTAATTTGAGGAGCCAGCAGTTTTTAGAATGCCTTTTTTTCTCCTTTTAGTTAACTCTATGGGAAGATACAGATTTGAGTAACTTTTACCTTTTTAAAATGAAAAATTTCAAATACATCAAAGTAAAATAAAAATGAACTTCTTTTGAATTTTATTAAACTTTATTAAAATTTACTTTATTTTATTAAAATTTAGTTAAAAATATTACATTTGAGGAGTCGGTATATTTAGGTGTTTGCACATGTGCTTAATGCATGTGGCCCTGGATTCAGCCCTCACAACCCCCCCTCCATAACTGCATTTGATTAAGGTAAAGGCAGTATTCTGCAGTCGATCGTTAAGTTTGAATCTTTATAGGTTTTCTCTTCTTCTGGTCTGTGTACTATGCTTGAAGAAATTTATGATTTTTTAGAGTTCCTGCTCTAGGATTTTAAATGTTGGATTGTCAGTTCGTACATTCCACTGTTAGATGACCTCTGCCTATACTTCACGTAAATTAGTGATTAGATAGATTGCAAACATGCTTTATAATAGTATTGTGTACTTCTCTTGAGTTTCATGATGTGAACCTATCTGTGTGATGTTAAGCAGTTGTCAGTATTCATTGCCTAAATCAGCCATTTATGGTCTTAAAACTTGAGATCCCAGAGAGCTTTTATTTGTTCAGGTTGTATCTGTCAAGATTTAATATGTTTGAAATTAAAACCAAGTTAAATTTAAATTATTTATTAATTATTTAAATAATAATAGTAATAACTCCTGCTAACATTATTAACACAATTATTTAGTGAACATTATAGTTTTAAGTTGTTTTTAAAGTGGCATTATTTTACATATTTGCAAATCTCTTTAGTATCTGACTTGATAGAAGAAAGCTGCCTTTTCCATAACTGTTTCTGCCTTTAATTTGTTGTGATAGTTGTTTTGGTTAAAGACTATGAATAAAATCTGACCTTGTTTAGATAATATAGCTAAAAAAAAGAAAAGTTCACATACCCCCTGAAAGAATGTAGTGGACTTCAGGAATTCTCAAACTATACTTTCAGGATTACTGCTTAGATCCATTTTTTCCTTTATGCTTGTGAACTGGTGATATTTTATTTTATCACTTCTATTTATTGTCTATTTGTTTATTGTCTGGGACAGAAGGCAAGATAAGTGCTTATCTTCCCCTCCTTGCCCCCACTCCATTTGCCAGTTTGCAAAATGATAGATTAGTAATTCAGCAACCTCCAAAGATGATCAGTGAAGTATTGTTATTGAGTGTCTGTGGTTTAAACATGTTTGATAGGTTATATTCTCTTGCTGTTACTGTTTTTGACATTCAGATTATCTTGTCTTTGGCTGCTGGCTCTTAAGTCCTTGCATTTCTTTTATTTTTTTTGTTTGGAGCGGTTACTGGGAATTGAACTCAGGGGTGTTTAAATTGCTAAGGTTGGCTTTTAAACTTTTGATCCTCCTTTCTCATCCTATGAAGTTACTGGGATTACAGGCATGGGCCACTGTGCCCAGTTCAATTCATTTCTTAATAGTTTCCTCACTGGTTTGTTTCCTTGCTCTCTAGTATAGCAAGATGTTCCAGGATCATTTTGTACATTTTCTACCCCAAACCTGAAACCAGCTATTTGTGCAAAAGTGCCTAGTTTCTTTTAATGGGAAATGGTGCTTAGGGACCACAGTCAGTATAGTCGGAATGTTCACTGCCCTTGGATTGTCCTTGTTTCTAGACATTTTCAATGGACAGTGTTAAAAATACTTTCTTCCATTTTTAAAAAATATAATTTGTGGTCTTTGATTACTTCCATTTCATATTCAGTACCATGTGATACTTACATAAAATATTTTCTCTCCTTTTTTCCCATACCCCAAATCCCAGTTTCCACTAACACCAATTTTTTTTAATGCCAAAGTATACGCACAACAGTTTTAGAATGGTAGGACAGTGTCATTACTGAAAAGTGATTTTGTTTTGTTTTGTTTTTATTTTTGCCCTAGGGTAAATCCTTTTAGAGATATTCAGTCAAATTACAGTGTTTTGAAACCACTTGGACTAGTTCTCTGTGTGGTTATGCTGGCAGCTTGAGATACAATGAGGGTAATTTGTTTCATTGCACTTTCAGATTTTTCAGGGATTCCTTTTTGTTTTGCAAGTGTATAAAATACTTAAATAGCTGCTAAGTGCAGTTTACAAAACTGGATATGGTCAGAAAAATCTAGCTTCTCTCCTAATCTCTTCCACCTTGTTTTCTCTCCTATATGTAAGATTTACAGATTCATCTTGAATATTCGGAATGATAAATTGTCAAACTTCTTACACAAGAAGCATTTACGTTAGTTTATTTAAAACTATCTCTGCTAGATTTTTCAGTAACCAATAAATATTTTTGTACCATGAAAGAGAAACATGGATTTTTTAATTCTTTTTTAGGAACCAGAATTTCTTGACTTAAATAAAACCAATCTGAGATAAGACATTTCTTCCTCTAGTAAGTTCTCTTTTGAAATGCTAGACCATATTTCTTTTTGTGTTTTTAGGTATAATTGGGAAACTGGTGCTACTTGTAATAGAGATAGTTCATCAGTTAACATTTCTCAAGTGATTCACCCTTAAAATGTAGATGTTATTAGAAAGGATGTCATTCTAGCTGGGTGCAGTGACTTCTGCCTGTAATCCCAGCCGCTGGAGAGACTGAGGCAGGAGGATTGCAAGTTCAAAAGAAAAAAATGTCATATCTTTTTAATTTTGTCATGTAAAATTCAAACTACTTGATTTTATTTTTGATTTTTGGTGGTACTAGATATTGAGCTCAACATCTCCAGCCTTTTTCTTTTCTTTTTTTTTTTTTTTTTTATTTTGAGACAGTTTTGCTGAGTTGCCCAAGCTGACCTAGAACTTGGATCCTCTGCTTCAGCCTTCCAAGCAACTGGGATTACATGCGTGTGCCACTCTACCCTGCATCAAACTACCTGATTTCATAAGCTTTAAATAAAACATTCCATATTTTAAAATATTTTTTGTTTGTTTGCAGTACTGGGGATTGAACCTAGTGGGTTCTACCATTGAGCTACATGCCCAGCCATCTTTTCTTTTCTTTTTTTTTTTTTTTTTTTTTTTTTTTTTTTTTTTTTATGGTGGGGTTGTGAGGAGACAGGGTCTCACTAAATCCCTGATGCTGACCTCCAGGTTGGGATCCCTCACCTCAGGCTCTCAGGTAGCTGGGACTATAGGCATGCACCACTGCTGTAGGCTAAATCTTTTAAAATCATAAGCCTGTTAAA
Source organism: Aplodontia rufa (assembly GCA_004027875.1). Taxonomy (NCBI): domain Eukaryota; kingdom Metazoa; phylum Chordata; class Mammalia; order Rodentia; family Aplodontiidae; genus Aplodontia; species Aplodontia rufa. Next base: position 23,924 of record PVKS010006692.1, read on the forward strand.
TCTGTTTTATTCTTGCTATCTAAAACATCTTAAAGTTACAATACTGTATTTCAGCAGTGTGTCACATTCTAATACGTAGTATAGGCTAAAAAATACTAAATCAGGACATGACAAATGATAAAGAAATAATGATTAATAAAAATATGAGGGTTCTGGAATTGGATAGATCTTGGTTCATATTCTAGCACTGGTTTTCATATTCATGTTTCTTGCTAAGTTTAGTTCTTTGACCTAATAGGAATAGTGCCTTCCTCATAAAATTGTTATGGGCATTACATAAGCTAATGCACATAAAGTGATTAAAGATAAAGTGGTATAGAATAAGCATCCAGTCATAAATGTTAGTTTTTATTTTGGTAGTTGGCATTATTGTTATGAATAAACTGTTGTGTGAATCTTACTTAGAATAAATAATGTTTAGATGCTGTGAATAGCTTCTGATCTTCATAACGCCATTGGTTATTTCATTCAAACTTTAGAAATTGTATGTGTGTACACATATGTATACTTTTTTTTTCTTGGCTCCAGGGATTAAACCCAGTGGTGTTTAACTATTGAGTCATATTCCCAGCCTTTTTTTTTTAAAGACAGTCTCACAAAGGATACCATGTATGTTGACCAATTATACGATTTTATTTTGATTGTAGAATTTTAACATCTGCTTTTTTAAGTACCTTCAGATAAAGCTGTATAAGACCAGGCTGCAGAGCTGAGTGGTGGCTCAGTGGTTACACAGCACTTGCCTGGCATGCATGAGGACTCAGGTTCAAACCCCAGCACCACGTACACAGGGAAGCGTTGGAGCAACAAAAGCCACATGAAGGACTAAATGAAATTGTTTCTCTCTCTCTCTCTCTCTAACTCTCTCTCCCCGCACCCTTAAAAAAAAAAAAAAAGACCAGATTGCTCATGAATTCAGGTTTTTGTTTTTTAATACTTTGAGATTGGAGTGAGATTGAGAAGTGCTAAATTGAATTCAGACTGGATGATAGTATTTTAGATATGGGAATATAATGTGTAGGAAAGGACAAAATGGTGGACTAACCCACCACACCACACCCCCCATATAAAAGTCTGGATCTAAAATGCTCATATTTTGTTTTTTTTTAAAGTATTTTATCTTTTAGAGATATACACTAAAATATTAATGAAGTGATAGGTTGTCTGGAATTTACTTTAGAATGGAAAGGAGGTCATAAATGAAACATGAACAACTGTTGATAGTGGTTGAAACTGGATAATAAATGGAATTCTCTATACAATTTTACTTTTGTGTTAATTTGAAGTTTTTCATATTAAAAAATTGTAACTATCAAATAAAAATATCCATAGGCGTCTCTGTGGTAGGCCCTGATAATGCATACCTCTCTAGTAATGAATGTAACTTGATGTGTCATTTTTTGTTGTTAGTTTTTGTTGCCATCTGATTCCATATCTTCTTCTGACAATCACATGATATTTACAGTGAGCAGAAAAATAGAATGGCCTGCATAGAACATACTGAATTTAAAATTTAACATTTTTTAAAAATGTATACAGATTTTGGAAAGCATTCCTGACCAAGAAGGCTGAGGAAGCAAATTGGCTAATTAATGTTATGTTCAGTTTACAGTAGATCTTATTGTATGAGATGCCTGAATATTTGAAAAGACATGAAAATACCAGATCAATGGCCAATGATGAAGACCCTAGAAAATTAACCAGATGTGTGCATGAGGATGCATATTATTCTGCAGCTACTAGAAACTCTTAGTAGCAAGTTGAGTCCAACTGTAGTTTCCTCTCCGCTTGATAAGATTGCATTGGGATGGAGCAGTTGGCTCTCAGTTACAGCACTTGCCTGACGTATGCTAGTATGCGAGTTCAAACCTCAGCACCACGTACACAATGAAGTCTCGGAGCAACGAAAGCCACATGAAAAACTAAATAAATAAAATTGTTTCTTTCTCTCTCTCTCTCTTATCTGTCCCTCTCTCTCAAAAAGAAAAAAAAAGATTGCATTGGGAGCAGGTTAACAGTTCCTATTTGCCTTTATCATGGTCTCTGTTCTATTCCCTCCTCTTACCCTAATGCAGTATATCAAAATTGGGTGCCTACAACATGCTGTGTATCTTGCTAGGTTCTTTTATGAACATTATTTTCCTTAATTCTCAGAACAGTGCTCTGGGGTGGTTTACAGTATTCACAAATTGAATCAAAATGACCACACAATTAATGAGTAATTTGGTAAGCCAAATTTGGTTGATCCCAGGATTTTTTCATTATATCACATCTCCAACCATATTTCCAGAAACTTTCATGAACTGCACTGATAAAATCTGCCCTTTTCAAACTGCTTTTCTTTGGATTTTTCTTTAGGATTCTTTGCCTAAATTACAAGGGTCTTCTGAATCCTGGGATGTGTATAAATAAAGCAAGGAAATGATGGTTGGTTTATTGAGGGATGTCCCTTTCCAGAGTGTAAATTCTGAAATAGGCTTCTTCCAAGAACCCATACTTTACCATTCATTTACTTTGGGGCCTCTTTTATCCTGGATTGGCTGCAGTTGAGGAAAGAGTGTAGAGTAGAAGCTTATAAATTCCTAAAAGTTTCACATCAAGTTTTTTCTCTGTATTTTCCTGAGGAAATGGTTTATAGTCTTTTATCAGATGTTTAGAGATATCTATAATTACTCCTTAACAAGGTTAAGAAATTAAGGTATTCAGCCAGGGAGGGTGGTGCACTCCTGTAAATCCAGCAACTTTGGGGGGAAGGAAGTGATGGGTGATTTTAAAATTTTAATATTTTTTAAAAGTCAATGCAGATTTTGGAAAGCATTCCTGACCAAGAAGGTCCTGATGAGAGGATCACAAACTTGAGGCCAGCCTCAGCAAGTTTAATAGGACCCTATCTCAAAATAAAAGAAAAAACTGGTTATCCTGGGATTTGGTTCCTAAAATAGCAACAAGTACCAAGCTCAGTTTAGTAATTCTTTGTTGTTGAAAAAAATACTGACTTTGACCTTTTGGGATAAACATCAAATCACTGTGAAACCCACCTGTGAAAGCAGTTGTTTTCTTATTAAAGAAAAGATTTGTGAATTGTTTCTGTTTTTGAAAATTCAAATACTTTTGCTACTAGAGATTGAAGCCTACTTAAATTTTGCTTATATAGACTTGGCGTAGATGTACAACTCCATTGCTCTTGATGAGCTCAGTGTTTGTTTTTTTTAAAGGAAGTGAAGAAAAGGAAAGCATTAATAACAGGTCTTGAAGTTAAGAAAGACTTCCTAAAGGAATTTGTATTTCAGGAGAGTAAGCAATGGTTTCTAACTCAGTGCATTTATAATGTAGTAGTCTGATTGCCAAGATAAGGCAATTATTGTCTCTTTTGAGCAATTCACCAAAGCATTTTTGGTAGGAATTTATAGGTGTTTGTATGCTCACATAATAGCCAAGAAGTACTTTTAGTTCAAACTCTGTTAGAAAAAATAAAAAGCTAGTTGTTACATCCAGGATTAATCTTGGGATATTTGTACTAGAGCAATGGAGGACTAATGGGTTTCCTTCTTCCTTTCTTATACAGATTGGGGAAGGGTTGGAATTTAAAATGTTAAAAGCAGTCGTGAATCTTAGTGGATTCTTAAGAAATCCTAAATTCATTGGTCATGTAATTTTATTTATTTGTTCATTTATTTTTTAGAATTCAGGCACTGCTTTCACAGAAGAGCTTTCATGATGGCTTGCTGCTAGGCCCCAGTATGTCAAAGGTGGGGCACCTTCTAAGGCAGGGATTTTCTTTGTGTCCCCTTTTGTCACCCTTAGTGTCCTTTGGTATATTTACCTGAATATAGATTGTTAATGGTCTTTAAGGACATAAAAGGATCCTATGCAGAAGAATTGTTAGTTTAGAATATTTTTTAGTGTTTTTCCAATCAACAGGTAAAATTTTTTACACTTGAAAATAATTATTTACCTCAAAATACTGAAATCCACTAACTATGTTTTCATTGCTAATGGTGGTCTACCAAGCATTTGTTAAAATCTGGGACATGGATTTTTTAAAGTCTGAGTTTTTACATTGGTTATGAAGTATTTTTTTTAATTTTATTTTATTTTTTACTTTTATTATTTTTGATTCCTTTTATTGTTGCATCCTCAATGATGGCAAAGATCATATTGTGTAACAAACAGGGAAGGAGACTGACCACCAATGTTGCCTACATGTAGGGTTAGGGCATAACCAATGCCGTTATGCATAATCAGAATTCATCAATGCACAAAAGTATTTTAAAACCCTTGCCTACATTGAGCTACCACAAGGTCAGGTACAGTATAATTTCACATGAACTTGGCTCAAGTGGGCTTCATGGGGAGACAGATCCTTTCAGTGCAGAGAAAGAACCCACCAGGCAGTCTCAGCAGGAGAGTTGGTTTCAGTACTCGGCATTGAAGGGGTATTCCGGCAACTGAGCCTGGTCAGCCAGGACACCCATCCTCCAGTTTCTATGGAAGCTCAGTATGGTGGCCATCTCCTCATCACTCAATTTGAAGTCAAAGACCTGAAAGTTCTCCACAATGCGTGCTGGTGTCACAGACTTGGGGATCACCACCACATTCCTCTGGATATGGAACCGGATCAGAACCTGGGCTGAGGTTTTCTTGTGCTTTGCAGCAATCTCCTTAATCCTGGGATCCTCCAGTAGGGAAGGGTCTTCTGGCTTGGCCCAAGGTCTATCTGGGGAGCCCAGGGGGCTGTAGGCTGTCACAGTGATGCCCTTGGAGTGGCAGTATTGGATCAGTTTGTCCTGGGTGAGGTATGGGTGACACTCGATCTGATTAGTCACTGGTTTTTGTTTGAGTCCAGGCTTGTTCAAGAGCCGTTCAATCTGCAAGTGGTTGAAGTTGGAGACTCCAAGGGCTTTTATCAACCCCACATCCACCAGCTCCTCCATCACCTCCCAGGCATCCAAGAATGTTGATTTACTGATGAGGTGGTTGCCTTTATCATCTTTTGGAAATAATCCCTTGCCAGGCTGGAATCCCTGGGGCCAGTGAATAAGGTAGACGTCCAGGTAGTCCAGTTTCAGGTCCGTGAGGGTCTTCTGAAAGGCTTTCTTCAGATCATTTCTCTCAAAGAAGGTGCACCACAGCTTGCTAACAATGAAGAGGTCCTCCCCGCTTCACCACCTTCTCGCGGATCTTCTCCTGGATGGCTTCTCCCACCTCACTCTCGTTTTCATAGGCGTAGGCACAGTCTATGTGGCGATATCCCGCATCAATGGCCACCTTCACGGCTTCTTTGAATTTACCTGGGGGAGACTTCCAGGTTCCCAGACCCACAATGGGCGTCTTGGCTTTGGTGCTGAGCTCCACAAAGGTGGCCATGGTTCCTGCAGGAATGCTTCTGAGAGTAGATTGATATGCAGTGTCGGTTATGAAGTATTTAAAGAGAAAATACAGTGTTCAGAAATAGCAATGTTCAACATTTCAAAAATTTGCTCAGGAAAAGATAAATTGAGGAAAAAAAGATGTTTTAAAGAGACTAGCCCATGAATAGAAATTTTAGGATACTTTGTGTTTTGCTCCACCCGTTCAGTGCTAGGTTTCTGGGCATTGCCTAGGTTCAAGCTCTGCCATGACCAGAAAACCAACAGGAATGATTTAATGAGACAGTAAAAAGGCAAAGTTTAACATGATATGTGGTGGTGTTTTTGTTTGGTATAAGAATTTTGAGCAGCTTATTATGCCAGTTGCATTCATTAACTGAAAAGTATTATTTTATCACTCTCTTGGGGTTAATATAAGTATTAATTAATGACATGAGTTTCATGTTTTTCCCAAAAACATGAAAAGTTTACTGAAACTAGATCAGAAATGAGCATCTGTGTGTCAAAGCTCTAAAGTCTTTTTTTTTTTTAAGAGAGAAAGAAGCAATTTTTATTTAGTTTTTCATGTGATTTTCATTCCTCTGACACTATGTTATGTACGTGGTGCTGGGGTTTGAACTCAAGTACTCACTCATGCAAGGCAAGCGCTGTAACTACGGAGCCGCCGCTCTCACCCCTAAAGTCATTTTTCATATTAAGTTCCCTGAGAAAATTTTGCAGTCCTAAATTAAATGTTTTGATGCTTTTGAATGATTGGAACTGTTGAAGGTCTTGGGTCTCATACCAAGCCATTAGCTAAGTTGTCCAGAGATACTCATGTTTGTGGACTTCTAGGGAAATAAATGTGCTCACCATTCTAAAATTGCATGGTACTCAGTAACATACTGTGTAAATAAATACAGAGTAGTGTTTTGCTTAGGCAAAGCTTACCAGTATGTATCAGTGTTTGAGTTGTTCGTAGCTGTTACTTGTAAAATTAGAAGTTACTGTAAATTTCATCTCATTGTTTTGAATACAATTTATGGTGATTTTCTTAGGTAATTGTGTAAGGGATTGTTGATTTGCATTGGTGGTGATTTGGTCATATTATCTAGTATCTGGACTCTAATATTTGAATATTTTGTAATTCAAATAGGGATCATATAAATATCCAAAATGTTTTTAGTCTGGGATATTCACCTTTATTGCCGTTATGTTTTCACTGAAAAGTGGTCCTCAGTAGAGTTACTATACTAAGGCTGAGAGACCTCCACTAAAAGTAAGAAAAGCTGGTCACTGACCTAAAATGTAAGTCATCGCTTCTGTGATCTAATCAGTTTTTGTCTTTCTGGTAGAAGTTTATGAAATACTACACTCACTTTATCTGCCTCATTTTGGAGTGATTCTTGTATATTTGGTCCATTTTTATGTGTTAACGTATAGCATGTATAGGAATGCTATATCACACCTCTTACACATACTTGTCATTAGCCTGCTGTGAGGAGAAATTTGCATTTCCAATAATCAAGAAATTTTATCGATAAACTGATTGTTTGCAATGATTTTTCTTAGGCGATTTCAATAACAGACATTTTTAATCGCTTAAGTATGGGAATGTCAAACTAAACATTACCCAGCAAATCTAGCAATTAAATTTCAGAGTTTTTTGGGTTTTTTTGTTTTTTGTTTTTTTAAAGATAGAAGGATAGTGAGAGAGAGAGAGAGAGAGAATCAGTTTTTTTTAGTTTCTCACGTGGCTTTCATTGCTTAGACACTTTGTGGTGTACGTTGTGCTGGGGTTTGAACCAGCGTCCCTGCATGTGCAAGGCAAGCGTCAAAACCGCTGAGCCTCCACTCCAGCCTTAAATTGCAGAGATTTTTAATCTGAAATTTCTTGCAAAAAATGATGTGATATGCACAACTGACATTTTTTAAATTTGCTATAAAATAATTCCAGGCAGGAGGCGATTGTATGAGATTGGCCATGAGTTGATTGTTGGTTAAAGATAGGGAACATGAGCTGACCCCAGTGGTGCATACCTGTAATCCCAGCGACTCAGGAGGCTGAGGCAGGAGGATTACAAGTTCAAAGTCAGCCTTAGCAATTTAGAGAGGCCCTAAGCAACTTAGCGAGATCCTGTCTCAAAATAAAATGTATAAAAATGAACTGGGGATGTTGCTCAGTGATTAAGCACCCATGGGTTCAATCCCTGGCATACATACGTCCCCCAGTAAAAGGGGGGGGGGCATGGAGTTTGTTACAGTTATCTGGAGCTTTATATTTGTTTAAAATTTTTCATAATACAAAAAAGTTTTTTTTTTTTAAGATGGGGGAGCATATCCAGTAGAATAAATACTATGAACAAAATTTTAAAGGCAACAGGTTAATAGCTAGCTAATTAACAAGCAGGGTCTTGTTCCATTTAAGCAGAGGAGATTGAATTAACCCAGTAAGTACTAAGGGAGCCATTGTAGACTTCTGAGAGTGGAATAATAACGTAGAAGATATGTTCTAGAAGGGTTAACATCATAGAAGAATGTAGAGTAGATTGGAAGATTGAAAACCTAGAAGTGAGATCAGTTCATTAATGCAACCTTGAAATCATTATAAGAAGGTGAGAACTGTTAGTGAATGGACTGTAAAAGATAGTTTGTGAAACATTTCAAAAGAAAAGAATCCACCTTTCACTCAGGTGCTTATGCCAGCACAGCAAAAAGGAAGATTCCCCTACACTTCCTTTTGGCCAGGACCATGGAGGTATTGATATTATAGAGAAGTAGACTAAATGAATTTGCAGCTTGGTACAAATTAGGTCAATGTTTTGGTTGTGTCCTTTAGTCAATCAGTGCAGATAAGCCTCTTATGATGCTGGGTTTCTTCTCTTTCCAAAGGTGATTAAAAATTAAGCATTATATTTTATAACTGAAGGCAGAACCACTAGAACAGAGTCTTGATAATCTGTTTGAAAACGAAGAGCTTAAATCTTCTAGTTTACTTGCATTTTCAGTCAGAATTCTACAGATGTCAGCTAGATTACAGATGGCTAGCATAATTTGTTTTTCAGTACTGGAAGAAGAAATTAAGAACTGGTTGCATTCTATTAAAAGAACTAAGTTATCTCAACCATAAGAAAATAGTTTTGGTTCTGAAATATTGCATCATCTAACTATTTTGAAGATTCCAGTACAAATTAAGAGAAAAAAAAACTGAGGTCTGCGCATTGCTAATTATTATATAAGAATTTTAGAGGAAATTAGCACATCCAATCATACGTCTTTTGTTGCTATTGTTGTTTTTGTTTGTTTGTTTTTGAGATAGGTACTGGGGTTTGAACCCAGGGGTGCTCTGCCACTGAGCTACGTCCCTAGTCCTTTTTATTTTTTGAGACAGGGTCTGGCTAAAGTTGCTGAGGCTGGCCTCCAACTTGGTGATACTCCTGTCTCTGCCTCTTGAGTTACTGGGATTATAGGCATGTAGCACAGTGCCCTGCTAAATTAGTAGTAGTATTAAAAGTGAGTCTATGGCTCAGTTGTGGAGTGCTTGTCTGACATGCATGAGGCCTGGGTTTGATTCCCCAGCACTGAAAAACGGGAAAAAAGTGAGTCATGTAATTTTTTTGTAATATGCAGTTAAATTTTCATATTGGGGTTTTCTTCTAGAATGCAGAGGGTCTTCTAGGGAAAAATGTACAAAGAATGTTAGAATTGAGATTATTTTAGACCTTATGAGAATTTAGCCTTCCCACCTTGTCATTCAAGGAAATGTAAAATGGTTTTAACTTTCTGGAAGGTGGTTCATCAGTACTAATAAACATGTTTATGCCTTTCTAGCAGTTCCACTTACAGGAATTTATCCTAAAGAAATGTTTGTGCGCATGGTATAAAGAAAAGTATATGGGCTAGGAGTGTAACTCAATGGTAGGATGCTTGCCTAGTATACATGAGGTCCTGGGTTCCATCTCCAGCACCGAATATATTATGGAAAATTAGAAACAGTCTAAACATCCACCCACAGGGGATTAATTTAAATAATAGATGCATAGAAGAGAATATTGTGACATAATTTAAGAAGTAGATTTGTACATATTCAGGCAAAGATACTGAAAACTTATTTCTTAAATATAAAAAGCAGGTTATAGAACCAGTATGGTTATCACTTTTATCTTGGGGAAGGGAGCTACTCAAGAATTTCATTTCTGCTTTTTTTGTCATTGTCCTTAAAATATTGGCATATTTTTACATTTGTTTTTATAATAAATATATTGATACAGCCATGGGGGAGCTATTGATAGCAGAGTTAAGCTTCACATTTCTTTATTACTGTTTTCTTTGCCACATGATACGCAGGGAATCACAGGATATATATATGGTCACAGTTTTCTGTGTTTTGAGAATTTTTTTTCTGGCATTTGCCTTCATTGTTCATAAAAAAAATTTAAGACCAGTTAGTGATACGCTTTGTTTAAACAGTGTAAGGGATTTAGAAAAGAATTTGTTTTTGTAAGAGACTCTTTTCACTGATAAACCATAGAGTGGGTTAGGGTTTTTGGGTGGAAGGGGTTGAGTCAGGAATAGAGGTACATTTTAGGGTTTTGTTGGGATTTTTTTCCCTTCATGGTTGTGAAAATGCAATACTTGGTGCATAGGCAAATGTAGAATTTTCAAATTGCCAACTTTCTCCTACTTTGAATAAAAGAAACATCTTAAAATAGCACTTAACAGGGGCTGAAGAGGTGGTTCAGTGGTATGATTGGGCACTTGCCTGGCATGTGTGAGGTCCCGGTTTCAATCCCTAGCACAAATAAATAAAGAAAAAATGAAAAAATTATTTTAAAAAATAGGACTTAGTTATGCAATCAACCCAGAAGCCCTTCACTGGATGAATGGATCCAAAAGCTCTGTGGTATATGTATGTATGTGTGTGTGTGCGTGTATGTGTATGTATGTATGTATGTATGTATGTATTATGGAGTTCCATTCATCTGTTAGAAGCAGTGATGTTACAGCCTTTGAAGGTAGATGGATGGCAGTGGAAGAAATCATGCTGAGCAAAATTAGCCAAATGCAGTGACTCAAGGGTCAAATGTTTTTACTCATTTGTGGAGCTACAGCAAAACCTAGGCTTGAGTGAAAGGTCAAGCACATGTTCTAGACTGAACCGAAGTTGAAGCAACACATAATCTAGGGGAACCATAGATACTCGGAGGTGGGAGGGAGGGGGGAAATCAACATTGTAGCTTACTCTTTTCTCCCCTGAGAAGCCAAATAATACTTATCCAATCATTTAATTCTGTACAATGCACATATGTATAGAGATATATAGAAAGACATATCTGTTATGGGGGATAGAGAGTGGGGAATGTGATGTGGGGGTGATTCTGGGTTAGGATTAGGGGCACATCATATTGTTACTATATATGCATTTATGATTGTACAACAACACAACTAAATAAAATTTTATTTAAAAATAACACAACAGTTTGTACATACATAGTAGTTACTTCATGTTTGTTGAATGAAGGATGGATTTAAAAAGGCAAATCTGGGCTGAAATGGTGGGTTGGAGGTTATGGCGCTTGCCCAGCATTGGCAAGTACACCGGTTCAAACCCCAGTACCCACGTATTCAACTAAGTGTCAGAGCAACGAAAGCCATGTGAAAAGCTCAATAAAAACTGATTCTCTGTGTCTGTCTCTCTCTCTTTAAAAAAAAAAAAAGGCAAATCTACATAATTTAAAACTCAAGGTGCCAGTAATAGTGTGGCATACACCTATAATCCCAGTGACAAGGGAGACTGAGGCCAGCTTCAGCAACTTAACAAGACCCTGTCTCGGAATAAAAATAAAAACAGCTGGGGATGTAGCTCAATGGTAAAGCATCTCTGGGTTCAATCCATACCCCATACCAAAAAGAAAAAATAATACTAGCAACAACCCAAGACAAATCTACTTAAGTCCCAGAAGAACCAGAAATTTTTAAGGTTTATCTGACAACACTGATAAGTAAAAACTATTAGTTTTAATTTAGATGTTATCTAAAATAAGTAATAATTGCTATAATAAAGTTTAAACATAAAAATTGTAAGTTATTTTTTACAGGTTAACTTTTTTTTAAGTGCTGCGATTAAACCTAGGGCTTTATGCATTCCAAGCAAGTGCCCTACCTGACCTGCACCCTCAACCCCACAAGTTAATCTTTTTATATTGTTTTCTTTCTCCATGAAATAATGAATTACACTCTAACCCTAAAACTCTGGAAGCCTTTGCTTAAATTAATGAAAGTGTAATGCATATTAATGCCCTACAAATGCACATAATCCCCTTTGTAAGTAAAAGTGGTCTCATGTTTCAGGGTTTAAAAATGGAAAAGGTTCAAATTCACAGAGGAGGCCAAATATAGAGAAATTTTCAGAAAGTCTTGAGAGTATCTCTCTTCAAGAATTTAAAAATCTGGTGCTAGGGCTGAAGTGGTGGCTCAGCGGTTATGGCGCTTGCCTTGCTTGCGTGAGTACGTGAGTTCAAATCCCAGCACCATGTACACGAAGTCTTTGAGCAACGAAGGCCACATGAAAAACTAAAATAAAATTCTTTCTTACTTTCTTTCTCTCTCACTGTCCCTCTCTCTTAAAAAAATAAAAATAAAAAATAAGTAAATCTGGGGCTAGAGCAGTGGCTCAGAGGTTGCCACCAGCGCTTGCCCGGCATGCCCGAATATGGGAGTTCAGACCCCACCACTAGGTACGGAACTGAGTCTCGGAGCAGTGAAAGCCACATGAAAAACTAAAAATTGTTTCTCACTCTCACTCTCTCACTGTCCCTCTCTGTTTAATTAAAAAAAAAAAAAAGTTTAAAAACTGGAGCTGGAGCAGTGGCTCAGCAGTTTCAGTGCTTGCCTTGCATGCACGGGGACCTGGGTTCGAACCCAAGCACCACGTACACAGCAAAGTATCAGAGCAACAAAAGCTACGTGAAAAACTAAGTAAAATTGATTCTCTCTTTCCCCCCGTCTCCCTCTCTCTTTCACACAGTCCCCCCCCCTTTTTTTTTTTTTTTTAAAGAGAGGGACAGTGAGAGATAAAGAGAGAAACAACTTTATTTAGTTTTTCACATGGCTTTCGTTGCTCCAACACTCAGTTGTGTACATGGTGCTGGGGTTTGAACCCGGGTCCTTGTGCTTGCCAAGCAAGTGCCGAAACCGCTGAGCCACCACTCCAGCCCCATCCCTCTCTCTTTTAAAAGAAAAAAATTATTAAAAGTCTAAATTTTTCCAAGGGCATCATCTCTATTTGATAATGAGAAGTTATTTTCCTGAATCTTGTTAAGGAACAAACGTTATTGGTTTATTTCACTAAATATCTGTTTCTCACTGTTTATTGAGTTAAACGTGCAATATTTCTTCAGTGTCAAAATATTTTGTCATGGGGCTGGAGCCATAGCTCAGCGGTTTCGGCACTTGCCTGGCAAGCACGAGGACCCAGGTTCAAACCCCACCAACTAAGGCCATGTGAAAAACTAATTGTTTCTCTCTTTCTCTGTCTCTCTCACTGTCCCTCTCTCTTTAAAAAAAAAATAATAATAATAATAATTTGTCATAGTACTTAGTTATGTTGTTCGTGTATATATATAATCTTACACTACCAGCCCTCGCTCTACCTCTTCAGGTACTACTGACTACAACTTGGCCTCTGTAATATTCCTTATAAATTAAATTTTTCATGGAGAAAATTTTATTATGGAAGAGTAGGATTTTTTTTAAATTGACTCTTAATTACCTTCCATGATAGTAAACTCAAGAGTTTTTATAGGCTTTGATTTATTGTGTCAAGCCCAGTAACCCCTAGAGAGAGTATAATTCAAGCAAAAGAACCAAAGGATAGACTGGTGGTGTAGGAGAAAAGAGGTGGGAGACAATGAAATGTTCATCTTGGCTCTGAATTACTAAATCATGATATTTCCTCAGTCTCTTAATGTGTACCCCAATCAGTGTTTCTCCTCTTTCTCTATCCCTAAACTCCTAGATGTTCACCTGCACTCACTTGATTCACATTGTAAGCCTAACTTAATACCATGTATCAGTTGCATGGACTTGTCACTGTATCTCTGAATGCCTTTTTCTCAGAATTTTTATTGCTTCTAATGATTTTCACTTCTCTCTCTCTTACATTGTTTTGTTTTCTTTTTCATGTTTCTTACCTTGTCTGCTTCAGCAAATTAAAATATATGCCATTGGAGAAGAGTAAAAATCATTTTTAGCCATATTCAGGTTACCAGCAGCTCCTCTTTCTTCACATGCATTTAAAAAGACAGCCATTTAAATTCTTATTTACAACAAATACTAGTCTCCGTGTACTTACGAGACAGCAGAACAGTTATTCTTATGTTGTACAGAGGAGAAAATTGAGACTTGAGACTTTATATAAATTGCCTAAGCTGATCAGTGGCTATGCCACGATTCACGGAAATTTGAAGCAGGAAGAAATATGATAAAGAATTTACTTTGAGGAATTTAGGGTTCATCTGTATAAAGTGATTTTTTAGAAGTTACCAAACTAAGTTTTGGGTTAAAATGCAAGCTTTCTAGCTCCTGGTGAAGTACTTTTTTCATAACACACTTTTCCCAGGGTGAAAAGCTCTATATTATGGTATACCTGCAGTGTTTTTGTTTTCTCAGGTTCAGGTTGAGATAGAAAATAAGTATATAGTGTATATAATGTGTGCAGTTGCTACATTAATTCTCAAACAGGATATCATGTATGTAAAATAGTTGCATTCATTGTATTTTGAGCTGTTCTATGATTTTAAAGTGTAAGCTAAAGGTAAAAAAATATTATTCAGAAAAAATCATAATATTCTTTCCCCATTCCTCCTTTTTACAATTTTACATATCATACAGAAGAGAAACTGAACAAATATAGAAATACTTAAGAAAATGTTCAGCGTTACGTATGTAACAGAATTTTGAATAATCGGGTTCAAAATTTGAATCTTGAAATTAATGGCTGTTTTCTTTTTGACCTTTGAATTTTTTTATGAAATTTTTTTTCTCTCTTTGAGTTAAATTTATTCAGAGCTATTCTGCTTATCTGTTAATTTTGCTATTTAGTAGTTCCAGATATAGGGAATGTCTATTGGATAGAGTACATTGATTTCAGGGTGTATCCTGGATGCTTGTGTTATTACGGAGAAAGAAATTTTGGTTATTGTGACTTCTGGCTAGTGGGAGTTTAATAAATTGAGATCAGCTATATGAAAAGCCTTTAAAAAGTGACAAAAATGCCTTATCATTTTTAAAACTTTATTTTTTTTTTAAACAATACAGTGTGAAAGTCCTGATACCAAAACCTGGAAAACAAGCCCAGAAATGAGGATTCTAGGGAGGACTTTTACTTAGTTGTTCCTTTACTTTTTGTGGTCCACGCCTTGGTGCACACTAGGCAAGTACTCTACCAGGGAGCTCCATCACTAAGGAAGATTTTTAAATTGAGGAGATTATATATATATTTATTTATATATGTAATTTATAATATATATATATTAAGAGACGATAAAGAGAGACAGAATCAATTTTGTTTAGTTTTCATGTGGCTTTCATTGCTCCAACACTTTGTTGAGTACATGGTGCGGGGTTCGAACCCTCGTCCTCATGCATGCCAGGCAAGCTCTGTAACTGCTGAGCCACCGATCCGGCCCAATTGAGGATATTTTTTAATTTGTTTCTAAGTAAATCGTGGTTAATAAAATGAAAATGATTATTGACCTTCTAGTGAGATTGGAAGTAATACTGTAATAGCGTTGCCTCTCACAAAAGTAGCCCTTGTGAATAGCGTTGTCAGATGATATTGCTCAGTCTATTTTTTGTGTCCGCCTAAGCAAGAATACGGTTTGTTTTTCTCTAATGAAATGCCAGTGTTTAACATATTGAATCCCATGTAATTTTAGAATTGTTAAATTTACCTCTCTGACCCAGAATAAGTGTATGTATTTGTCTTTATTTTGAAATCTCATAATTGAGAATTGGATTTAAGGACAGTTTTCATACCTTAGAAAGCCACTACCTCCAAAAAGGTATAATTATGAGAGTGAGGAATGTACGTGTGAGTTTTCAATGTAGAGACCTAATTGTTAATATGTTTAAAGAGTTATATTCATAAAAGTTAAAATGTCCAGTGTTGTGTTTAAAATGCAATGTGGATGCATACTGCAGAGCCAAAGGAATTTTTAAAAGGACATTTTGAAAAAGATGGCTTGTTCTTATAGATGTGAATATTCTTATAGATTTGAACATATATTTGCTTATATTTTGTCAGACTGCAATTGAGGAAGAGATTTGGTGTTCTGCTGGTTTATGGAGAGTTGGTCAGAGATTGCTCCTTGGCTGAGTTGCTGTCTGCATAGGCTGTTAACAATTGTTTCTCTGGCAGCAGATCTTGTTCATCAGGATTGCATCATTTCTGGGAGAATGGCCAAGGTCCACAGCCTCAGTACAAAGACTGTCTGAAGCATATGAGGCCTGTTCTTTTTCTGAAGCGGCACTCCTCTTCCTGCCAGTCCTCTTCACAGGATTACTGAAGCAGACTTGTTCTGAATTTCTTTTAGTGGATTGGCTGTTTATTGGACTCTTTTCTCCCAGCTGTTTCCGGCTCACCTGTCTGATGCAGTTTTTTCTTCTGAAATCTCTGTTGGAATTGTTCTTAAAACACTTTTGTTTGTCTTCTGTGAGAGTGACCAGATTGATCATATGGGAGCTTTTTACAAATCATGCAGAGAAAGGGACTATCAGAATGACAATACAGAGATTACTGGCCATTTCTGAACCCAATGAAAAAGGCAGGGGTAATTAAAAACCATCGAGACATGTTCTGTTTAACATCCATCTTTCATAAAAACTGCATGTAAATGGTAACTACTCAAAGACTAGTCACTGCTGGAAGACAGGCTAGCTCTGTTTACAGATTCAGTAACGTACTAGTGTTCTGTGCATCCTGATGGATTATTAATTAATTAATTGATAAGAAATTGGAATTGTAGTGCATTCGTTTCCACTGTGCTGTGCAGTCTTATTTCTCTATTCCCTCCTGTCCTTTCTCTTTCTTGCTGTTACTAAAGTAGTCTAGTTTTTCCTGAGTGTGCTTTTTTTTTTTTAAGAGGGAGACAGAGAAATAATGTTATTTATTTTTTTCATCTGGGTTTTGTTTTTCTTTTTCTTTCTTTTTTTTTGCTTTTGTTTTTCTGACACTTGATGTGTGTGAGGTGCTGAAGTTCGAACCCTGTTTCTTGTGCATGCCAAGCAAGCGTTCCAGCCACTGAGCCACCACTCTTTTCTTCCCCCAGGGCTGAGGACCGAACCTGGGGCCTTGTGTGTGCTAGGCAAACACTTGCCACTGAGCTAAATCCCCAACCCCTGAGTCACCACTCTTAAAAGAAGTTTATTTTCTAATTTTTAGAAAAATCAAATCCATAAAATGACATCATAAATAAAGTGAATGTACTCTAATGCTTGGTAACTGGAGTACCATGAAAACTCTTTTCGTGTTTATGATATATTACATTTAGGTGTTAATTCTTTCTGGCATTTTTCTTTTTCTTTTTCTTTTTTTTAAGAGAGAGATAGTGAGAGAGAAAGAATCAGTTTTATGTGGCTTTCATTGCTCCGACACTTCATTGTGTACATGATGCTGGGGTTCGAGCCTGGGTCCTCACACATGCCATGAAAACACTGTAACCACTGAGCCATCATTCCAGCCCCCTGGCTTATGTTAAATTTGACTTTTTGGAGAAAACACTGAAAGTTTAAGGAGTACTGATCACTTTCCCTCAAAAATAACTGGCTCTATTTTTCTTCCCTTTTAGAAAAAATTAAAGCTTTTTCAGTGTGTCTCCATTGTGGAACTCACCACAAGTACAATAGAGTCCCTTTTGTCACTCTCTTCTGTATGATAAGTGAAATGGAATGAGGGGGAAATGAGGAATAATATGAACTTAAAATTTAATAGGTGTTGGTGGGCCTTTGTCTGGGTAGAGAGTAAATTTGACAGTTGATTAAAAAAAAAACAAGTTTGGAGTAGTTCAGCAGAGGAGGGAGGGGGGAGAGACAGGGGGAGAGAGAATCCCTTGGGAAATGGAAGAGAGTTCTAATTTGAAGGAAAGACAAGGATTAGCCAATGATATAATAAGTATTTACCATTTATTAAATAAGGACAATTTCCTTCCCCACCCTTTATTTGGCACTGGTTTTACAGGAAAATGTATTATGCAGGTTGAAGGACAAAACTTTAGTATTAGATGAAATATAGGATGGTAAACAAAAGAGGAGACATTGTACAAAAATGAAACAAATATGTTTCAAATATGTCTAGAATTCCATTCTCTGTGTCCATCCATGTTATTTCTTCCTATGCTAATGTGTGTCTCAACTTTTTCTAGGTCTCCAGAGCTACTGGCAGATAATTGGGGGAACTTCATATTCAGAGGTCTATATAAAGGTGATTGACGAAAATTATTTTAATTTCTGTTTTATTTCTTGCATGTAATGAATGCTGAAGTCATGATATAATAATGATTTCAGTCTGCTCAGCAAATATTTTTTCAACCCTCTTTGTATGTCATTCATGGTTTTGGCTATTGGAAATACAGCCGAATAAGAGACAAAGTAACAAGAAGAATGTATTTTGAAATTATTCCACCTCGATACAGTTAATTCCTACCACTCTCTCCAATGCACGTCTCCAAATTGTGTGCTTAGATTAACAATTGCTGTGATTGCTGGGCTTCATATACTACAGTAAGATTCTGTTGTCTTGGTGTGTAAAGACTAAAAAGTATTATTGCATCTAGATGATCTGTTAGAGAAAACTTTTCAGTGTTATGTGTGAGAAATTTGAACTAGTTACCAGAATTTGAAGTAAATCTCATCATTATGAAAGCGTTATTTGGAATGAGATGGCCAAGCTAGCCTATTATGATCTCCTTCATCAGAAAGGTGAAAAGGTCATATAAAACTAGACAAAAGGAAAATGAAAGAAATTCATAGTTAACTACTTAACATTTCTTATCAACTATCCAAATTCACTGTGTTCAGATTTCATTAGGGAATGTAGAAACCATTTCCTTATTCCTGAAGGAAACATTAGGTGAATTAATTCTATTTGCTCCTTTTAATATGTTTCCTTAAAATTAATATCAGAAAAAATGTCAGCCTACATTTATAAATTGTCTTGTTTCTTTATGGGCATATGATAATAATGGCTGTGACAAAAGTTTTTTAATGATGTTGAGTACCTTTTTTTTGAGAACCCTTTTTTAAAAACATGTCCTATTAAGTATGAATTATCTAGTGACAATAAGTTAAAGAATTGTTACCAGTAAGTCCCAATATTAGTTTAACTATGCCCTTTTCGACTTATTTGATAAGTGGTCTCTTTTGACATTACAGGTTTTCATTTCAATTTCCCAGTGGCTTGAAAGATGTATCGCTACAATCTGTTTGGGTATATTGCTAAGGAAAGGAAACATTTATGTGTAGCATTGGCTCAAAAGTAGAAAGTAAATAAGTCACTTTTGTTTTGTGAACTATAAGGAAGTAGTACATAGGAAAAGTTGACCTCCTTTGCATTTTGATTCCCGGTCTAGGAGTGTCATCTCCAGTTGGGTAGGACCAGTTGTATAACCACACCTGGATTTGGAAAGTTCTGGGTCCATGGGTGAGAGCCAGCTTTTTGAAAGCCAGTGTAGGTGCCAGGGAGAACCTCTTAGTTTATAGCTATTGTAGCATTTTAACTTAGTGACTTAAAACTAGTACTGTTATCTTCATGTGTTCTTAAAAATCTTTGCCTTATTTACCATTCAGTTTTTGTGTTCACATCAGTCTGCTTTATACATCAAAAAATAAGATTCAGATGTCTCAGATTAACTACCATTGAAAATCTGCCCCCCCCCCACCGCCCGATTGACTTGGTTAACCAACATCATGCTCTTTTTATTCCTTTTAATTTTGGGGGTATTAATAATTATTTGACTTCTATCTTATTTGTCATAAATCCATGTATCAATGATGATTGTAGTCTTTTTTTTTTTTTTTTTAATAAAGACAGAGGGACTGTGAGAGAGACAGAGAAAGAGAGAAATAACTTTATTTAGTTTTTCACATGGCCTTAGTTGCTCCAACACTCAGTTGTGTACATGGTGCTATGGTGCTGGGGTTTGAACCCAGGTCCACCAGCTTGCCAGGCAAGCGCTGAAACCACCGAGCCACCGTTCCAGCCCCAGTATTCTTTTTTTTTAAGAGAGAGGGCAGTGAGAGAGACAAAAAGAGAGAAATATCTTTATTTAGTTTTTCACATGCCCTTAGTTGCTCCAACACTCAGTTGTGTACGTGGTGCTGGGGTTTGTACCCGGGTCCTCGTGCTTGCCAGGCAAGCGCCGATACCACTGAGCCACCACTCCAGCCCTTTTTTTTTTTTTAATCCTTTTTAATCTTGGTCTTTTACATTCACATTAATTTCCCTCCTGTGGTTTCCTCCTTTTAATGGTTTCATACATTAACATAAAACCACTAATGTAAAATCATACAAACTTTTGTACCATACCTACAAATCTCTTAATCTACTTTTCCTTTTTTTCTCTTTAGCAGTTTGAGAATCCTACTTCTTCCAAACTCTGCTGGGTTATATTCACCAAGTCCTCAGTGCTTTTCCATATAAAATTCTCTAATCTTTGTCATGAAACTGTCTGTATGTAGTTTAGATTTTTTGCTATCTCTGTGGGAGAGACACATACACACACACACTTTTTAAAGCAGGTTTAAGTTCTTGGCAAATCTGAGCCAGAAATCCAGAGATTTCCCATGTATCATCTGCATCTGCACACCCATAGCCTGCCACATGGTTCATGTTTTTATTTATATCTAGCAGTGTATGTTATCTCCCAAATACAGTCCTTATAACAACTGTATGTTCCTCCCAAATTACAGTTGGAATAAAATGGTTGAAAGAAAGAATAAATAAAAGAAGGCAGTAAGAAACAACTATATCCAATCAAACTTAAACAAGAGATTATTTTTTTTACCAGATTTAATTTGGGAAAAATGACATTATTGACTGCTAGGCAAACTGTTTATTTGTGGCACAGAAAATGTTTAAATGGAGATCTTGCTTTGTTAAAAGAGCTTACTTAAACTAGTGTATTTGTAATAGCCATCCTGTATCTTAAAACTTACTTGGTGGGTTCTAGACTGCCAGAAAATTTTATGTAACAGGCAAGTTGTAGAGAGGAGGAAGCGTGCTTATTAGTGAACTGGGCTGACTATTGCTTTCTTTTTGACTGAAAAGAAATTAAACAGTAAGCATAACTTGTAACCACTTTACTTTGTAAACCACTAATGAAATATGTACATGTGAACATGGGATTTGTAATTATCCTTTAAAAGCTTTATTGAACCAATGTAGAAAAATATTCAGTACCATTTAGGTTAATTTTAAGAACTACCCAGTTACTAGATAACTTTTCTTTCCTGTGGTGTAGGATTCCTCATGTCCATAACATGTTGGCTGAGGCTCTGCAGCTCACCCCCACTCTCAGAGTGGTCAGTCTCCATTAATTGGATCCCGTGATTTCCATTCTCTGCTGTGTTTGGACGTCATGAGCATTGCAATCCCTCTGGGAGTCAACACACCAAATACGTCCTACTCAGATATGGCTGCTGGATCAGAGTAAGTGCTACTTCCTACATAATAGGTACATTACCAGTTTGTGTGGAGACAGTTTTCTTACAGGTAGTTAATAAGACATGTATTATTTTCTTAACCAGAGTTTATCCCACTGTAAATAGCATTAGACTTTGCCCTTTTCTCCCCTCATAGCTGGAGGAAAAAAGGAACTAGAAAGGCGAGGAAAGGCTCTTTTAGGGAGGATTTTGGGGGTGAATAATTAATAGAATCAAAGTAGTGATTACATTTTCCTTTGTTTTGATGGGTGGGGAAGATCAAAATAAAGTAGGTGTCACTACCTGCTTCTATAGAGTTAATGATTATTCTGGTAGAGAGAGATAAGGACTTGTTCTTTCCAACTGATTTCCTTTGAAGGCCTCTTCCTATGTACTTCACATTGTTCTAGAGTAAAGGGGCTGAAACTTGGTATGAGCAGGTTGCTTAGACATTTTCATTTTGGGGGTAAAAAATACGGAGAAGTGGTATCATCTGTTTTTGTTAATAATATTCATTGCCTAGAAAGAGGACCTTCAAAATCAGTGGTACCAAACTTTTTTTTCAGCTAAGAGCAGCTTTAGGAATTCAGAGTTTGTCGAAAAGCCCAATCCCTAAAATAGACTCTCAATTCTTGAAGAATTTAAATGACAATGAAGGTAGGCCTTCATTATACAACTTTATATATCACAGTTTTAAAAAATTTAGCCTTTTGTATCCCTTCTCTTTAAAGTTGTCCAAGATTCCCCCTGCTCACAGATTCCCCTCTTGTCCTTTTACCTCCCTTGTACCCAATCTTCCTTGCTTACAGAAAGGAAGTGGAAGCCCCCTACCTTTCAAGACGAAGTGGCACTACACCAGGATGTGAAAGTCCAGCGAAAGAGACCCAAGGGGCCTAGGGGGCAGCACACCCCCAGAAGCCAAGTCTATTCCAGGCAGTACCAGGGATTAGGGTCTGGGCTGGAAAAATCCTGGTGTTTTGAATATGTTCAGGTCCAGTTCAGACTCTTGATCCCACAGCCACTTCTTGAGTGAGGTGGGTGTTGCTCTAATTCCCCTGTTTCTCTTGCCATTTTCACAGTTCCTGGGGATTCTTCCCCTTTCAGCAAAGCAAAGCAACTGTACCAGAATTTTGGGTTGAACGACATCCCTCATTAATAGTGGTTTTCTTCCTTAAAACTGAGAACATTATTAAAGAGCATGTATAGTTCTTCACAAAGCTACCTACTGTTTAATTTGTCTGTTTACTGAGTTCCTTAAATCGGAAGAGTTATGGGCTGGGGATGTGGCTCTGTGGTAGAGCACTTGCTGCCTAGAATGTACAAGGACCCGGGGTTCAACCCCCACCACTGCAAAAAAAAAAAAAAAAAAAAAGAGGAAGAGTTCAAATAATGCTACTCTAAGAAGTAGAGTGTGATAATTTGGAGTAGTCTGGAATTGAAAGCAATTTTCAAGCTTATTCCCATATAAAAAGAATGAAAGAGGGTGGGAGTGGGGAAGAATGGGTTATTCCTTCTAGATAGTGCTTTTTATTTTTATTTCATTTTTTGTTTTTGTTTTTGTTTTGCATGCCAAAGACATAAGTTATGCCATTATCTGAGACTTTCAGTTTTATAATTATTTCCCCAAATAAGGCCCCTAAAAGACTTTCTGCATTAGTAAATTGCTCAGTTGTATAGTATCTAAATTTCATAAAGTCAACTCCTAATCTGCTATGGTATTACAGACTATATACATAGGTACACAGGTAGACATCATTAACATTTGTGAGAAATTTCAACAAAAGAGCTAAACCAGAAAGTTTGAAATTAGTAGATAAGAGAAAGACTCAAGGAGTTATTCTTAGCACTGGTATTTTCCCCAGAGTATAAAGATTACTACCTATAAATGTTGCTGGGGAATCTAGAAGTGATTGCAGAAAAGAAAAACCTTCTGGTCTACGTATTTGAATGCAGTGTCATATACTAGAATTTCCTGAACATTTTCATCCATAATCTCCTGACAGATTTCTGATACTTGATCACAACTGATTTTACACTGACTCCTTTCATAAGTCTTCAAAGGGAGAACACATTGATGCTGTTCCTCTCAATTATTAATTACATTTGTCAATGTTTCATGATGCCTGTCCCACTGTTCTGGGCACTCTCTAAGATGTATATTGGTATTAGCTGCAACATACTTAAGCGAGTAAAAGACCTAGACTTCTCGTTGTGGAATTTTAAATCTGATGGCAGCAATATACAAAATGCTCTTTATTAATATTTGTGGGAGAATTTGTAGATGTAACAACAACAACAAAAAAAAAACGAACGTTTTTCTGGATTCCCAATTTTTCCCAAACAGAATTTCAGTCATTTTCCAAGAGGTGGCATTGTATTGCATATCTTACTTTAAACACATTGACGTTGTTAGCCTGGTTTCTATGTATGTGCCCAATACTAATAGCAATTAAGTTGCTGGAAAAGAAAGACTACAATTATATTTGCATGAACCGGTTGGATAATAAAGAGATGGAATCCTAATGCTCCAAAATTTTAATCCATATTTTAAAATATAGTTAAGAACTGATATGTATGTCAAGGAATTGTTGTATATGGTCCTACAGTTGCCCAATGACGTGTAACTCTGTATTTAAGAAGTAATCGGTTGGAAATTGCAAAGTTTCCTCATGAAACGAAAAGAGTTTAAATTTTACATTTGATATGCATGGCAATATATTAAATGCTGTGCTTGACTAGAAAGTATTGTGCAGTAGGATGGCCTGTTAACCTCCACAATATACATTTTATTTTTATTCCCTAGACTTGCACATGAAGTGCATATGTTCATATTTACCCAGTTTGGAGATGGGTAAGATATAACCAACATAGCTCCATCTCCATGGCCATCTTTTTATTTCATGCAACTTTTCTTTCTCCTGTCTCCCCCCAAAAAATCCATTTCTAATGAACAGCTGTCATGTTTCACCCATGCGTTTAATGGTACACAATCTCCTATATGAAATATGTACAGTTCTTTAGAATATTTGTTTGTCTAGTAATGTACCTAGTAAATTAACTATGTATAAATTCATTACTTTCTTTTAACTGTCCATCATAGAACTAAATTCTACCTTCATTTTATTAATGCTTGTCTGCCTTTGGTTTCATTTAGGAAACCCCACCTGTTTCCTAATACTCAGAGCTGATTGCCTCTCAGTGAGCCATGTTCAGATCATCTTTTTCTCAAGAATACTGACCTGCATTCTTGATGTACCACCCCCTGCCCCCCAGTTCCCATCTTGCAGACACTGTCAAGTAATAAAATGCATGCAGTTCACTAACAGAGAATACTTTCCTGTGTCTAAAGTTCTTCTTCACCTAGAAATTACCTTTGCTGTTATTAATAAGATCCCTTCTCACAGTTTTGGAGCATAAAACTGGGTGAGTTGGATACATATCTTAGAGTTTTCTTTTATCCCTCACTTCTCAACTAATGTACCACGTTGGACTGCATACTTTTTTTCCTGCTGAGTACTGTGTATTGTGTATCCTGAAGCAGGAAAAATGTCTGTTATTTGAAGCAAACTATATGCATTATTTGATTCCCTAAATGTCCCATTGATCTCTAAGATTGAGTTTTACTAGTCCTTGGAGTGTAGTTTGTGAATCTCTGTTCTAATTAATATGAATTACAGATTTTCCATTTCCATTTATGGCAAGTCATACAACTGTGTTCCTTTATTCTTTTTCAAAATTCCCCAGAACCTTATCAGATAACAATTAAAACTGAAGGGTTTTGTTGTTTTCCCCCCCAAAACAACTACTGTTTTATCCTTGGCTACCTGTGCCTTTTTTATTATCAAGTAAAGGCTTACACTAAATTTCCAAATTTGAATACATTCATAATTTGTTAATAATAACAGATTGTGCTTTACTCATTGAAAATACAGAAAGATCCTAAACCAGACTTCTCACTAAGCCTGGTTAATAAAGATCTCAAATAATTTTCTTTAAAGGTAGAATGTTACCCTTGTTTCCAAACAAGGCATAGTGGGAAAGGGTACAGGCTTTGGAGTCAGGCATAATTTTCAATCCTGGCTGTCAACATAAGACCTTGGGGAAGCCATGTACTCTCACCATCGCAACTTCCTCTATAAAAATGGAGTACTGTTCAACACGTTTAGTGGTTGCAGGATTTAAATGAATCAAAAACTGTAAAACAAGTGTTAGGCAAATTACAATATATAGCTGCTAGTACTACTATTATTATTTCTCACTGGACTAATAACTTCTGAGTTCAGATTTGAATATTTTGAAGTTCTAGGGTATTGCCATGCAGCTATTTAATAATTGTGTTCTTGATATGCTTGCATGTCATTGGTGGATGAGAAATTATTGCTCTAATATGTGAAAGGTATTTGGGGGTTCTTCAAGATGAGAGGTGTGATAAATATAAGATGCCATTGTTTTTACCTGTACTTTCTTCAGGGTATCCTGTCTTGGTAGTGAATGGAAGAGGGCCTGGTCCCTGGGGCAGTGCAGAAGGCACTTTCATCATCTCACTCACTGCAAATGTCATGTGAGGTTTCATGGAAGTATTAAGAGATCCAATTAAGAAGAATAGTTCTGAGTCTAAACCAGCCCAGAGTGGCTTCTCTAGGGGAAACTCCCCGCTCAGCTGGTACGTTTGTGTTTGTCATTAGGGACACCTTGTATCCCAGGTGCCTGCCTTGAGACATCTGCCTATACTGGCTTCACAAATCCACATTCAGTAACACTCCTACTGTTATTTATAGGCTTAGTTATGTCAATCAGATTGTTTCACTGAGTTCTCTCTCTTATTCTAGTGGCTGGTGGTTGTGGAAAAAGGAGGGTTAGAATGGGAACTGAACTGGTAGTTTAAGGGAAGATTAGGTGTTATGCTATCATGCGTTGCTTTTCGCCTTTGTGCAGCCCTGAATCTGTGGAGGCTAGTCCAGCAGTTAATGAGAAGAGCGTGTATTCCACTCATAATTATGGGACCACTCAGAGGCATGGGTGTCGAGGACTGCCTTATGCTGTGAGTATGCATTTGTTTCTCTCCAGAGCAGTGATCTTCCTGGAGTTTAATCCATTCTTATACATTGTGACTTTCTTGAAATGTTTATATGCAGCATGACGAAGTTGCCCCTTTTGCACTTCCCTGCCTCCAGCGGACGTCTAGCCCTGCATCATTGTTCTTGTTTTTATGTCCCAGTTGACCTTGGCATTTTGTTTTATCACTTTCCTGGTTGAAGCCAAAAAACGAAGGGTACTACTTTCTTCTTTCTTTCCATATGTACCATACTTTAGGGGAGAGAGGGGCCAGTGTTTGGACACTGTTGATTTAAAAAATCTTATTTTCAGGATCATAATTACGGAGCCCCTCCTCCTCCGACACCTCCTGCTTCTCCCCCTGTCCAGACGATCATCCCTCGTTCTGACCTGAATGGCCTGCCGTCGCCCGCAGAGGAACGCTGTGGAGACAGCCCGAACTCTGAAGGAGAGACTGTTCCTACCTGGTGTCCTTGTGGTCTTTCTCAGGATGGCTTCCTTCTCAACTGTGACAAGTGCAGGTAAGATCCTGTTCCATCTAAATTTAAGCCTGGGTTGCTGGGATTAGGGTTTCTTATTAGTAGGGAAAAGCTCAAAGTATTCTTTCTTGTGTTTGTTAATGTAGATGATTCCTTAGTGCTCCTTGGCTCGAATTCTCTGCACTAGGTGAGAATTGCTGTCAACAAGGAATGAGAGATTGATGTTAAAGCTATTGAATTTGATATGAAATTTAATGTCCTGGAAACATTTGGTAGGTGGGAGGGAGGGGTAGCTGTGCAGAGACTCTTCTCCCATGTGTGCTATGATCTCCTGCATGCTGTTGGAAGGACTACTTTAAGTTTGTTTTCCCTCTTTAGGGGAATGAGCAGGGGGAAGGTTATTAGACTTCATCGGCGGAAGCAGGACAACATATCAGGTGAGTGAAAGATAGGTTATACCCATGTTTGACATGTAAATATTCTGTGATTTAAATGTTTTCTCAGTGATCCTCCTTGTAAATTCTTGTGGTCCCCAGCTGTTTGCATGGAAAGAGATACAGATGTTCTCAAGACCCCTGTAAAGTTCTGTCATTATGAATTAAATATCTGGAAAGACTTTATTAGGTCCTATGGCAATCATTAGCACCCCAAAAAAGGGGTCCTTCCCCCCCCCCTTTTCTTTTTTAATTGTCCAGCCTTAAATTGTTACAGATTGAGCCAGTGAAGCTTGGAGACTGGATACAAAGGGAGAAGTAGGTTCAGCATAGAACAGTGTGTATGTGCTTAATGCCAGTGACAGAAAGAATCTTGTTTTCATAAAAAAGATGGGTATTATTGTTGATTTACAGACGATAGAATACCCGTCTAAGAAATAAACTGCTGTTAGAGCACCTCTAAGGCTAGGGTGGTACCTGAACTGTGAACTGTGAAATAACCTTTTTTCAGGTGGGGATAGCAGTGCAACAGAAAGCTGGGATGAGGAGCTTTCTCCTTCCACTGTGTTGTACACAGCAACACAGCACACACCTACAAGCATCACCTTAACCGTTAGAAGAACCAAACCCAAGAAGCGGAAAAAGAGTCCAGAAAAGGGTCGTGCAGCACCAAAGACGAAGAAAATCAAGGTATGGAGGGTAAAAATATTCTAAAAAGAAATCTTTCCAAGGTAGCTCAAACCTTGGAGCACGAATGCACCAAAATTCTTTTAAGTAATTTGATCCAAATGTTAAAAGGCCACTTTTGCTGTGCTTGCAAAAATCAGCTAATCTGTTATATACGTATAGACCAACCTCTCTTCTACTATATCATACCATTATCACTGGCTCAAAGTTTCTTCCCAGGTATGAAATTCTAGCTTCCACTATCCTTAAAGTATCTCCCTGGCTTTTAGCCACAAAACAGTCTGAAGTTCTTGTCCTGTTTACATGCCACCTCATGTCGTTGGGTTGATGGCTTTTCCTCGTTTGGGGGAGGTGGGGACAGAAATCAGGAAACATCTCTTGAATGTGCTAGGCTTCCTCAGTGTCATGATCACTTTCCTGTATTCTCAAATAAAAAGCTTCCAGGAGAAATCTCTTCTGTTTTGCTTGCTTTCTTTCCCATCAGAGCATCTTTGTTGCTCTTAGGTGACTTGCCCACCCCTTGTTAAGGGGCTTGGTCTTTGTTTCCTTCTTAATTTCAAAACTGGTAAATCTATAACTTAAGGTTTTTTTATTACTTTTTCTCTTAGTGTCATGGGTACATATAGGATTTAAGTGGTGCATGTTCTTCCCTGTTAGTTCCCTAGCTCCACAATGGAAATTATCAGAATTAGTCTTATAGAGTTCATTGGCCTAGAGCTTACCCCTATTCTTGGCAGTAGTTTGGGAAATTCCATTGTATTTGTTAGGTAGAGAAAAGGGGACAGAATAGAACACTAGCTCGTGCCTTAGTAAGTCTCAAATAGGTTTAACTGTCATTCTTGGTACCAAGTTTTGTTTTGTTCTACTTGTTTTCCTCTTTGGGATAGGCATTTCGAGAGGGATCCCGGAAGTCCTTGCGGATGAAGGTAAGGGGTAATCTTCCCTGATGGCTGTGTTTTACTCACTGTGATCTTGCATTTTGGTCAGCTTCTTTCCTGACATTGATGGTCTGGGAATCTTGGAGTCTGCTTTTCATTAGTTTGTATTTGTTGCTGTTCAGTTTTCATAGAGCTTTTCTCCAAAGTAGATTTTCTTGGCCATTTTATGAAGTATTTTCCCTTTCTGTAATTAGCCTTCATTTACTAGTTTCTCATAAGCTACTTTGCTGGGGGTTAAATGACATTTTGCCAAACAAACGAAGCTGTTGTGTTTTGAAACTTGTGATTGGACTCATCTTCAGGAATGAGGTTTTTGTGGATTTCTTGTGCACCTACCCTGGCACCAGGTGGGCTTTAGCCACCAGTTAGAAGGATAACAGTCTCTAGCAGGAAGGTATTGATAGGAATTGGTCTTGTTGGGAAGACTTACTAGTAAACTGCTGTTTGTTTTGTTTTGTTTTTGTTTTGTTTTGGCTTACTTATTTGGGGAAAACTCATGTGATGCTAGTGTGTTGCTTTTCTTCATTTATCAAGTAAATGAGCTTAAAAGGCATGATTTTGTATATTAAAAAAAAGGTTGGAAAACAAATTATGTACTGTGTTTAAAAGGACTAGTAGGTATTGGTTGATAAAAACAGTTTACTGTAAGGAGATAATTATACTGTCTAGTGTCTTCTTTTTATCTATGTTAATGGCTTCAGAGGATTTAGATAGAATCAGGTTTTAGTTTAATTCTATAAGTATTCATATTCCTAAATGTGTAAATGATATAAAAGCTAGATCTTTCCTGTTGACAGTCATATAGCATAAATATTAAAGTCTTAAGAGACGTTTTATTAGAATTACTTTAACTGATGTGTAGCACAATATGACTGCTATCCAAGGTTACACGTGACATTTTATCTAAAATTCTAAGGCCTCATCCTGTGTAGATGGGAAAGGACTTGAAGACACAAAGTATCAGAAGTCTGGGATATGTTTTGGAACAACTTAGTCATGATTTGCTTGCCTAAACCTACCTCCTGCAAGGAACCAAGTTTGTATTAATTGCCCCTTTCTTTTTGTGTCATTTGCTAAGGGTCCTAAATAAACATCTGGGGCAAACGTATCCTTAATCCCAGCTGCAAAGCCTTTTTCTCTAATCAGCCAATTATTGTAATTTACCTTTAGAGATTCAAAATCTTTTAAAGAAGCTATTGCCTGCTTTACCCAGAAAAGTGCACATAAACCCCAAATTTTGCTTCTAGTTTCAGGAGGTTGATTGCCCCACAGAAAAGTTTAAACAGAACAACAAAACCAGTTGTTTAATTTTAATTATTATATTTCTAAGTTGAGTTCTAAATTTTGTGCTCAGAATTAATTACTAATCATTTCACCAAAGATGTAAGTAGAAGCTGTAGGAAGTGGAAAATTTTATCATTTGGATTTTTAATCCAAAGTCAGGAGCTTTCTTTCTGGAGACTTAATATTAAACTATTGTCTCCTTGATGCCATTGACTTTTAGGATCAATTAATTCTGTGTTGCAGAAGGGACTATCCTTTGCATTCTATGATATGTAGTAGCACCCAGCATCTACCTAATAAGTGCAGTAAAACAGATACACACACACAGTTGTAATCACCAAAATGTGTTCGATATTACCTCCAGAGGGCAAATTGCCTCCAGTTGAGAACCACTGCTCTAAATCCAATGGAGTGGGTCCTCCAGTACCCTGAAAGATGATGGAACAAGCAGAGTAAACAGAATCAGCTTAATGAACAACAACTAATACTGTGGCAAAGGCTTTCAAAATACAGCAAGTTATCAAGTTGTAAGTTTAGTGATTGATACTGGATGCTTAAATCTGGGAATGCTTGTGGGCATTCTTAATTCCCAGTGTTAGAAGCACCCGTAAGTCTCAGGTTTTCCACCGTTCTTTTGCTTTGCTACTACTGATAATGTCAAGCAATCGATAATTCTGTTCACAGTGTGTTGGCTTTAGGTGTTTCTTAGAATTCTTGTTTATTGTTCAGTTTTTTGGACTCTAGTGAAAACCATGGTATTTTTGTTGCGTTTTGTTTGTTTTATTAAATATCCTTGTTCCTTGTGGAAAAGTCTGTCAACAGCAGTGTTGCAAAGTGGCAAAGGGAAGTATTTGTTGTAGTAGGCGTCAGTGTTTTCTGTACCATGCATGGAAAGTATATTTAATTTTGTTATGCCTGTTCTGGGAAATTTCGTGTGGACATGGATTTTCACGTAGCTTCAGTCACTACAGTTTCTTCCTTCGAATCATCACTAGCATGACATCATCACTAACAGTGTGTTTGTTTTCTGTCAGCACCTCAAATCTTAAACACCATGGAAGAGAATGTGCTTCATATCTAAGCAGTGTCTATCTATAGTTCAAGTATATATAAAATTATTCAGGATCTGTTGCTGAAATTTAATAATCTTTTCTTAGTAATGTCACCGTAGAAAGCAATGATGTTTTTCACAGAGGACTATGGAAAAGTACCTTCCTCTCAGACATTTTCTGTGTTCCCTCTACCCACTTCCCTCCTCTTACTTCTCCTTTTCAGATTATTTACAGTGTGACTATATGAATTGTTTAAAATAAAGTGCTGGAGAGATACACTACAAAAGAACTTTTTCTGTGGGTGGTAGCATGATGATTGGGATCACATGTATATTTTAGTATGAACAACTATTAACCACATAATGAAAAAAGTGAGTGACACAGAAACAGTCATTTTTCTAGACGATAATAAAACAAACCAGTTTGAGCTAGCACAATAACACAGATAACATTGAATAAGTATTGAAAATTTAAGCAGTATGATAATTTGAGGTGTCTGTACTATTCCTTTTTATAAAGACTTTCTTGCAAACTTGATGTCATTCTTTTGATAAGAATAAATTTGATTTTTGTGGCTTAAAACTTGTCATAAGTGATGGCCTGCAACTGTGATTTTGAACTAATTTCTCACTTTTTAAGTGAGGAAACCTCACAGCACATTGCGAATAAAACTGTGATAAAAGCCAGATCCTCTGACTCCCAGTCCATTATTGTTTTATGCCACATCAACTGCCAAGGAAAAAAATTTTTCTTTGGAAAGTCAGGCTATTTGCCCCGGCTCTACACTCATTTTTATGCATGGACTCCACTAACCTACCTGACCTTTGTTCTCTGCAGAATTCTCCCTCTGAAGCACAGAATTTAGATGAGAATACAACTGAGGGCTGGGAAAATCGGATAAGACTATGGACTGATCAGTATGAAGAAGCTTTCACTAATCAGTACAGTGCAGATGTGCAGAACGCCCTTGAACAGCATCTACATTCTAGCAAGGAATTTCTGGGCAAGCCTGCTATTTTAGACACTATTAATAAGACTGAACTGGCCTGTAATAATACAGTTATTGGTTCCCAAATGCAGGTAAGGAACAAACAGTTAAAGACTCTAAGAAATGGAGGTTTTTAGAGCCTGGGAAGAGGGCATGGATTTGAATTATTCTCTCTTCCAAATGTAAAAGGCCTTAGAATAGCAAATTAATCAACTATATTATTTATCATCTTTAACCAAAAATAGGCTATATTAACTGAAAGCTATCTGGACACATATTTCTAAATTATCTATATTAATCAAAAATAAGTCAGGATAGGAAATTTTATAAAGCCTAGAAATTAGGAAAGTATTATCAAAAGCTAATCTCATTCTTTACATTAGAGACTCACTAAAATCTTAATTATGTGTATTTCTTTGATCTTTCCCTTTTCTGGGGTGGCAGGTTCACTAGATGGACTATGTTTCCTAGGAAAATAGAGCTTGTATCAAATTTAAAAATTTCTGGTCATTGAGATAAGTAACATATACACAGCTAAAACCTGAAATTTTTGTTACTTTTCAACAGTTAATGAAATATTTTAAATGTCTACTAAGCTGCAGTTGCTGTTGTTCAATGTTAACACTCTGGTTTTATTTAGTTACAGCTGGGACGAGTCACTCGGGTTCAAAAGCACCGTAAAATCCTGAGGGCTGCAAGAGATTTGGCTTTGGACACTCTTATAATAGAGTACCGCGGGAAAGTCATGTTACGGCAACAATTTGAGGTCAATGGGCATTTCTTTAAAAAGTAAGAACATCGTTTGTTGAGCATCGAGGGCTAGCATGGTTCTGGCTGACCAGCATTGTTGTAAAACTTTCCCTGGTTGATAGGCTGCTCTTGGGAAAAAGATAATATTTCAAATAAGTTCACGCCTATTTGCTATTTGCAGAGAAGTCCAAATAAATCTGCAAATTGTTTAATGTATAAAGTGGTGATGAGTCCTTTCCAAGTCCAGCATTCTTTGCTTTGTGCTTGTTCTTTAATCAAAAGCAGACAAGCATGTGATATTTTCCAAGTTTAGGCATTGCAAGGGACTGCTGCTTCTTCTGTCAGCATATGCTTCATATTTGGAGTTATGGGGTGGCCTTTTATTTGTGTTGGGAATTACAGGAATTTTAATTGTATCCCTAGACCATATCCCTTTGTGCTCTTCTACTCAAAATTCAATGGTGTAGAGATGTGTGTGGATGCCCGTACTTTTGGTAATGATGCTCGCTTCATCAGAAGATCGTGTACACCAAATGCAGAGGTAAGATATTTGTAGCAACTTCCGTTTGAATGGAACCACCAAAGGACAAGTTTACTGAAGAAGCAGTCTGAAAATCACCCAGATAAAGGTCTGTAGCTAATAGTCGTGATCTTTCATTGCAAGAGATGAAAAACAAAACTAATGTTACTTTTACAAATTGTTGGGATGGATGGAAACAAAGAATGGATTTTCTTTGCAGCAAGAAAACGGGAAAGGGTACGCTAGCATTTTCTTCTTAGGACAGACTAGATGAGAAATCGGTCAGGTTATATTAAAGACGTGTTCATGTGAAGGAAGATAACAGCTAAGCTACCTTTATAGATCTGTGGAAACAGTGTTGTAAGATTCTGGACATTTCTAGAATTCATTATTCAGTGCAACCACATCAAATGCAGCAAGAAAATCTACAGAGCTTAATTTACAGGCTAAGGAATTTTAATTCTCTGGTGGAGCTAGAAACAACTTTAAAATATAAAGCAGTGATTTTATCCCAGCCCACCCTGCCCCAGTTTCTAACATCTTAAGGTTTCTGTATTTCAAGAATTATTATAAGTTTTCAAGACCTTACTGTATAATTATTTTATATGAAGTGATGGAGTTTAATAACAGACTACTGTAACTCTTAAGTGAAATTATTTGGTAAAAGTTTTTTTTCCCTTTCATGAAAAGATTATGATAAATGCAACCATGACCCATGTTCATACAGGTGCGACACATGATTGCAGATGGGATGATCCACCTGTGCATCTATGCTGTGTCTGCCATCACCAAGGATGCAGAAGTGACCATTGCATTTGATTATGAGTACAGTAACTGGTAAGACCCCCAAAATCTTTTCCTAATACAAATGGCCTCATCTTACATATTATGGCTTTTGACTGTATTTATAAAATCTTCTTACGTTACTTGCCATTATGAGGGAGAAAATCAACTTGATTATTTTTAGAGATTTTGGTATAGTATATGTTCCCACTCATAGGTCGCCTAACAAATGTCGTAGCTTATGGCTCTTTAGCAAGAATAGAAAAAAGGGTATGTATGAGACACTCCTGGAACCTGTAGCGGCACATGTTGATATGCATAGAGCACTCATGTCAGAGGCCACACAGAATAAGACTTAAAGAGAGTCACCTCAACTGTATATGACAATAATAATAAAAAAAAAAAAGATGGTGAGTTATAGGTGAATATATAATGGGTTTTATAAAGTAGATGCATTTTTTCTTTTGACTGTTATGGGCAAAACTGAACTGATATGGTAGTTATATTCAGCCTAGAAATATGTAAAAGTATTAATAATGTGAGGACATATTGATGATGGGCACGGGCAAAGTAGGGCCATTTCAGACTCAGTTCCTGATGAATTATCAAACAGCCTAAAAGCAAAATTAGAACATTTAAATGTAGTGGGAACTTTTTTCTCTCTATGGGCCATACATATGCACATAGTTGGGAATATATAGAGAAACACAGAATATTTAAAGTATTCATGGGGACCTTCTAATTTCTTTAATCTGTTCAAAGATAATACCAGAGACAGTTACTCTGCTGATGTTTCAATAGAATGTATAGTTGATAAACCTAATTTTAAAGGATACTGAGACAAGCACTTTTGGTTGTTTCTTTGGAGCAGTAATTATAAAGTAGACTGTGCATGTCACAAGGGGAACCGGAATTGCCCTATACAGAAAAGGAATCCAAATGCTGCAGAACTGCCACTCCCACCTCCTCCAACCCTTCCTACCATCGGGGCAGAGACCAGGCGTAGAAAAGCGCGACGGAAAGAGCTAGAGATGGAGCAGCAGAATGAGGCTCCAGAGGAGACTAATGACCAGCAACCACAAGAAGTTCCAGAAAAAGTAACCTTGCCCAGTGATCACGAGGTAATCTGGTCAAATGATGTGTCATTCCTCTCCAAATGAAGTAGATCCTAGGTTGCCACATGTCATTTAAAAGCTATTGTAACACTTAATGGTTATTTATATAAGCATTGGTCTACATTCATTTTCTTGTGAAAACCATCCTTTCAAAATTCAGGGGGCAGAACACTTGCCTAGCATATGCAGAGCCCCTGGGTTTGATCCCCAACACACATACACAAAACAAAATCCTTTTAGCTACTTTCTAGGTTTCCATCCAGAGAATGGGGATTTTCATCTGTGTTTCCCATGTGGCCTCTTAAGAGTCACATATTAAAACACTGGAAATTATTTCTGGAGAATTTTAAGCTACCAGAATGAAAAGAACTTGAGTATAATTTAATATTGCTTGTATTTAAAGGAAGTAGACAATCCAGAAGAAAAACCAGAAGAAGAGAAAGAAGAGATTATAGATGATCAGGAGAATGCAACTCAGAACAGGAGGGTGAGTGCTAATATCCCTTTGACTTCTTTCTTTCTACATAAGTCTCTCTCTCTCACACATAAACACACACACACACAAGTTGTCTGGGGACTATCTAATCTTTGTCTTAAAGGCTTCTTTCTGAGGGACAATCATGGCTTTTGCAGGTAAATGGATGGAAATGGGAAAAAATCATGCTGAGTAAAACAGAACAAACCCAGAGACTTAAGGATGTGTAAGCTAGAATAGAATCTAAAATCAGATGAAAGTTAGTAAAGTTTATTTAATAAACCCACCAAATCAGAAGTAACACATAAGCCATGGGGTCTATAGCTATGAAGGTGGGGGGAGAAAGGAAAGGTGTTCACAACTGTAGAGTACAGTTGGCTCCCATGAAAACCCCAAATACACCCAGGCAGGCATATAAATCTATTAATTTCAATGTGTAAATTGCATATATATGGTCATTTATATCTGTAATTTGGGAGACCTACAGAGGAGTCATGCGAACAGGGAGTGAGAAAAGGTGGGAGAGATCCTGGATGAGGATCAGGTTTAAGCAACTATCAATATGAATACATGTATGAAAGTGAACCAGTGAATCACTTCTTCATGTGTAAGGTAATGCCAAACCAATTTAAAAAAACCAAAACAAAACAAAAAGAGGCTGCTTTCTAATAATCTGGTAAACCAAAAACTGACTACTCAAAAACAAAATGTTTTGGGGCTGTTTTGCTAGAGCTTAGGAATTCCCTTATTTTTTGTTGAGTTTTGATTTTTTTTTTCAACTGGAGTCATATAGTTTAAAAGTTGCTTTTATGTTGAAATTAAATCTTTTTCTTTTGAACTCATAAGAAGATCAAGGACACTTTACTTGTTTTTCTTACATGTTAGAAAATTTCCAAAAAAAAATTCACCTGGCCTTTATTTTTTTTTTTTTTATACAGGTCACAAGTCATATCTGACATCAGTGTTTTGTTTTGTTTTGTTTTAAGAGAAAGAATCAATTTTATTTAGTTTTTCATGTGGTTTTTGTTGCTCTAACACTTCGTTGTATATGCGGTGCTGGGGTTCGAACCTGCGTCCTGGTGCATGCCAGGCAAGCGCTGTAACTACTGAGCCACCCCAGCTGGCCTTTTTTTTTTTAAGAGAAAATCAATTTTTATTTAGTTTTTCATGTGACTTTCATTGCTGTGACACATCATTGTGTGTATGGTGCTGTGGTTTGAACTCATGTCCCTGCACATGCAAGTTTGTAAACACTGAAACCGCTGAACCACGCTGGCCTTTAAAAAAAATTATTTTTTTTGTTTGGCCTTGCTTTCTTTTACAGCTATTGCCAGCATTTAAAATAAATTGTTTATTTTTAATTTTTATCTTATGTTCTCAAAGATGTGTGTTATCTTTCTGGTAAATAAGTTCCTACATATTTGTATTACTAATACTTCTGAATTGACTTTTTCCTGTTCCTGTTGAAACTTCTTTCTATACCAATGCTGTTTCTTTCTAGACCCGGGAGGATAGGAAGGTTGAAGCCATTATGCATGCTTTCGAAAACTTAGAGAAAAGAAAGAAACGGCGGGATCAGCCCTTGGAACAGAGCAGCTCTGACATAGAGGTTACTGCCACCACCTCAGAGACTCCTGTTGGAGAAGAGACAAAAACAGAAACCTCTGAACTTGAAGTTAGCAACCCTGCTTCAAATGTTTCCCCCCCAAGCATCCCACAGAGTATTGGTGTCAACACCCGCAGGTCTTCCCAAGCAGGGGTAAGAGAAGAAAAGACTCCAGGCCTTAGGCACCCTTGTCTTTGCCAATGTCAGTTACCTTTTTAACCTATCTTTGAGAATGGCTAAAATCCATATTTTCAGCTTTGCCCTATATCATAATAAACATGGGCACTTAGCATTTTCATCAGCAGATTCATGGAATTTAACGAAACAGGTAAAGTTGGAATTGAATTATTTAAGACCTTCATGCTGTGGTGGAATTTGGTTGTTTCTGCCAGATAAACTGTTAGTGGTGAGTTAATAAAAAATCATTTGGGGGGCTGGAGTGGTGGCTCAGTGGTTACAGTGCTTGGCTGGCATGCAAGAGTACGAAGGTTCAAATCCCAGCCCCACGTACACAGTAACGAGTTGGAGTTATGAAAGTCACATGAAAGACTAAATAAAAATTGCTTCTGTCTTTCTCTCCCTCTCTCTCTCACTGTCCCACTTTCTTTAAAAAAAAAAAATCATTTGTTTCCTGAGCCAGGGTGGAGCTTAGCATGTGTGAGGCCTTGGTTTTAATCCCCACCACCAAAGACCAAGAATCATTCAATTTCTCTCATTGACCTTTTGTTTTTGTTTTGTTTTGTTTTTGAAGAGAGCGGGACAGTGAGAGAGGAAGAGAATCAGTTTTATTTAGTTTTTCATGTGGCTTTCATTGCTCCGACACGTCGTTGTGTACGTGGAGCTAGGGTTCAAACCTGCGTCCTTGCACATGCCAGGCAAGTGCCATAACTGCCAAGCCACCCCTTCAGCCCCTCTCGTGGACCTTTTGTATAGACCAGTTATGTACGTGATCTTTCATAGGATTCTCAAAATAAACCTAAAACCTTCCTTCACCTAGCCATGAATGTAAGCCTTAAGCCGAAACGTCAGTGTCCAGGAAAGAAACACATGGAAGTTCTGATAAGAACCCTAAAATTATGTGGCTTCTGGGGCTGGAGCGGTGGCTCGGCAGTTACGGCGCTTGCTTGGCCTGCTGAGTGCGCAGGTTCAAACCCCAGCACCACGTACACAACAGAGTCTCGGAACAAGAAAGGCCACATGATACACTAAATAAAAATTGTTTCTCTCTCTCTCTCTCCCACTGTCCCTCTCTCTTTAAAAAAAAAAAAAAAAATTAGGTGGCTCCCTTCAGCTGACTTTTGGCCTATTTTATAGATGTGTATCAGAAATAGAAATAACTAACCCAGATATCTGTCTATAATCTCTTAGCTAATTTTCAATGTATAAGTTTTTGAGTTTAAGAAATACATTTTAAATGTTTCCAAATTATTATTATTTTTTACCAGTAGACCTTCAGAAAGCTTAGAGTAAATAGGAAACTGGATAGAATGTTTACTAGTAAGAATTTTTTCGTCAGTATTTGACCCTGATATTGTTACAGGATGTTGCTGCAGAAAAACCAGTCACCAAACCACCTCCAGCAAAGCCTTCCAGACCCCGACCGAAGAGTCGAATTTCTCGGTACCGGACCAGTTCAGCCCAAAGACTAAAACGTCAGAAGCAGGCCAGTGCACAGCAGGCAGAATTGTCACAAGCTGCCTTGGAAGAGGGAGGAAATAATAGCTCAGTAACTCCTACTGAAGCTGGAAGTACAGATAGTTCAGGAGAAAACAGGCAGTTAACAGGATCTGATCCAACTGTGGTATCAGTTACTGGATCCCATGTGAACCGTGCTACATCTAAGTACCCCAAAACCAAAAAGGTAAGTCATGAATATATCTTTGTAAGTCTGATGTGGCCCGGGAGTGTTAATAAAACGAGGATTTAAAATCCCCAGAAAAAACTAAACTGTTCACTCAATCAAAAGTTCTAAAAAGTTAAAGTCCTTCTATGAGGAAGGTCCATGCCATCCCACTACCATTTGTTTCCTTATTTTGGGGGCATAACTTAAATCATTGATAGCTGAAGCTGTTCTTTTAGTGGACAGTGAGGGTAAAGGAAAATGTGTTCTGAATGCCCAATTCATTCTCCCTCCAGCTGCAGCATCTGTCCTAGATGAGGTTTGTCTTTGTGAACTGCACTACTCCTCTGGCTTTACATCTGCAGCATTAACTAATGATTTTTTTTTTTTAACCTTAGTATCTAGTTACAGAATGGTTGAATGACAAAGCAGAGAAGCAAGAGTGCCCTGTTGAATGCCCTTTACGTATCACCACGGACCCAACTGTACTGGCAACAACACTGAACATGTTACCGGGTCTTATTCATTCCCCATTAATTTGCACCACCCCCAAACACTACATTCGCTTTGGCTCACCCTTTATGCCTGAGAGGCGTCGGAGGCCCCTTCTGCCTGATGGCACATTCAGCTCCTGTAAGAAGGTATGTCTGTGTTTATACAGTTGTTTTTGTTTTTCTAAGGTAGGGTTCCTAAAATTGTGATACATTTAACACATACTGTAGAGAGCCACTCTACCCATGTGAGCTGATAATGAGTTAATTTTTCAACACAAATACTGATGCATTAGGAGCCAGTGGCACTAAAGTGGAATGTATACTGTATTTTTGGTTCTCAATTTTGTGAATATTCACTGTTGTCTTTTCTGGGAGCCTTTGACGTTCCTGTGAACGCACACAGCAGTTGATGATTGGGTAGGGAGGGGTACGTTCTGCGTGTGCTCTTGTGGTACTGGTTAACATACCCATTTGTGATTATTGTGTGACTGGCCCCCAGATACTCTAGTGCACTATTGAATAAGTAAAACTTGATCAAATTGTGTTTTGAATAAATTCGATCACTATTCTCTCTTGAAGGCAATTAGAGGGGAAAGTCCTGCTCTAATTGGCATAATTTCTGTTTCTTGATCAAATGACAACAGGTTGGACTATTTATTTGCTAGAGAATATGGAGCCTACTGTAAAAGATTCTCTCTGCCTCTCTCTGCCTCTGTCCTCTTTCTAGTTACTTAGTGTTTTTGCATCTAGTGGCAGTAGTGTTTGTGGTTGTTTGTTTGGGGAATGTGCTTTCTTAATTCCCAGAGCCCTACATATTTTTCAAAGGTGTTTCTCAGGATTAGATCACTCCCTCAGACTTATTATGTTGTGTCAGTGTTTCTAGAAGTATAGGACACCCTTTCATTTGCTCTTTCTTTGAGGTAGAGTTCTGTTCCCTGGAACACCCTTTTCTCTTATCCTCAGATCTGGATTCAGGCTGCCTTCCTCAGTGTCTGCCATTGCCCTCCTCCACTGGCATCACGTACATGAGGATGCTGCATGTAGATTATTTGATGTGATGAAGTCTCCAGCTCCAGGCAGGTCTTCCCTGACTCCTCCAAACTTAAAGCTTTACTCTTTCCCCAAAGAACAGAAATTATTTCTTGGGGGGAGGGGGGAGTGAAAGATGAGCCAAAGTACTGTGGGATGTGGAGGGGAGGAGGGCAACAGGAATCTGAACATGAAGGAAGGGCGCTCCTGCTGAATGAGCAGCATGTGCTGCAGTCTTTTCTGAATTGTGCGTCTCACCTAAGTATTTGAGAACTTCTTGGTTTGTTTGGGGACACTCCCAAGTAGAAGAACTCATAAAGAGAAATTTGATCACAAGATCCTTGCCAAGAGGGTTCATAGATAATACAATAGCATGAGTGACTTTCAGGTGTCAGAAATAAAAACGGTGACAACTTTAAGAAACAAATAGAAAATCTCTGGAAAGCTGTTTGTACAGGAAATTTGCCTTAGTAATGAAAGGAGACTTGAGTCTCTAGGGATACTTTCTTATTCCAAGTCGCTTAAGAAGAATACTTTATCTTAGTGATTTTCTGAGAAGAAAAAAAATGGTTTTCCATGTTTTAAAAAAAAAAGTATCATGATTACCTTTTGTAATAATTAGAGAGCTGCTAACCGTAGTATGGCGTGCAGAACTGAGAACTGATCCTCTTCCTGTGTTTAACATTGCTCAGTCCCTCAACAAGAGTAACAGCTCAGAGTTGTAAATACATTTGTGAGGAGTTTTGAAA
Organism: Aplodontia rufa; assembly: GCA_004027875.1. NCBI lineage: Eukaryota > Metazoa > Chordata > Mammalia > Rodentia > Aplodontiidae > Aplodontia > Aplodontia rufa. The sequence continues at coordinate 65,249 of PVKS010006692.1, forward strand.
ACTAGAAATGGGGTAGACACAGTCTTTAAATGAGGAGCAAGTTGAGAAGTGACAATATGGATATATGAAAGAAGCTTTTCTTTTGTTCTGTGTTTGGCTGAACATAGTACTAGATTTCTAAAGATGTTGATCATTGAAGCATTTAAACCAGTTAATGGAATCTACTGTTTTGGTCTTTAAGAACTGTTTCCATTTATTTTGTAGAAGTTAATAAAGACTTTGTTGTAAATAAATATGAACTAGCCTCTTGAAATGCCTTTTCAATCATTCTGATGCTAGGATACAGCTTTTGGTGCTCGTCTTTCTTTATCAACTAGGAGAGAACTGTTAAGACTGAAAATGTGTGTTTAGGACTGTGACTTCAATTCAGTAGAAAATCCTTCTCTTTGAGCTCTTTTGACCAGGTTGTGGCTTAGGACTTATAGCCCATCTTTCTATCTCCATTGGCAGCAGATAAAAAGAAATCCCATTTAACTCAAATCCATAAGATTCTTCACATGCAGCTGACTATCCTCATCCTTGGTCCTCTTCTTTGGTTTTTTGGGGTTATTTATTTGCTTGTTTTTACAGTATTGAGGATTTTAAACAGAGCCTTTTGCATGCTAGGCAAATGCTCTTACCACTGAACTACATTCCCAGCCCTCATCCTTCATCTCATTTTTATACAGGCTGTATTTAAGCACTTATATATGTCATGGTCAGTCTTTAGGGGGAGGTATTAGACTATATATACTGATTTATCACAGCAAAACTATTTTACTTAAATTGTATCTTAAAAATGTTTAGATATGAATTATATAAATCACTGCTTTAATATTTGCTGCAAACAACTGGGCACAGTGACGCATGCCTGTAATCCTAGCGGCACCAGAGGCTGAGACAAATGGATCACAAGTTCAGAGCCAGCCTCAGCAATTTGGCAAGGCCCTAAGAGGCTTAGAAAGACCCTGTCTCAAAATAAAGAGGCCAGGGATGCAACTCTGGTTAGCGCCCCTATGGTCAATCCCTGGTACGTACATACTTACTTCCCTGGTACATACGTACTTACTTAGTTACTTACTTAACTAAATAAATAGATCCAGATTATGTTACAAAACATGCAGCTTTTTTGTGGACAAAATAAAAGAAATAGCCTTTTAGGTAGAAATTAAAGTCATCTTTATCCTATGTGGGAAGAGTTATTTTTAGATCAGTTAGAAAGCACTCATCTACTTGAAGACTTAAACATTTCCATGATTAAACAAAATCATAATAAATTTTTGGAATTCCCTCATAGTATAAATTAAACAAATAGCTAAAAACCACCTTCCATGGGATTAGTTGGGACAATCTGTATTCTTAATAGATCCACTGTTTCATATCTGATTAAAGGATGTAGGCCTCATAAGTTAAAAAATAGTATAAGACAAATTAAAGCCTTATCTGTACATTTGGACCCAGATTATTAGAGTATTTGTTAGAACATTTATTGATATTCCTGGAGTGTCTAAACTGAATTGAGTCATACTTCTCATGAGACATCCTATGATTTTTTTAATCTTTTTTTAGATTTTATGTTAACGGTTACTTTTGAAATGAAACATTTATAAATGACCAGCAAACCTTTTAGTGATGTCACCTTCTCTATAACGTCACCTACTAGATATAATACTGTAAATCATTTGGTCTCCATAGTTTCTTAGAAAACCTGCCTGACTAATAAAATGCTTTAATTGCTGTGTATACTGAAGGGTTATTGTGTATCATTAAATGTGTTGACAGTTGAAAGATACTTAGCAGAAATTTGCATACATTATCTTACTTAACCTTCGTAACAACCCTGTGGAGTTGGAATTACTGGCCAAAGTTTACAGATTCAGGACCTTTGGCTTAGAAAGGTTCAATAACTTGCCCAGAGTAAGGCAACTTGTAAGTTGGCAAAGCTGGGTGTCAACCTAGGTGTTTTGGACTCCCAACCCTTGCTCTTGCCTTGCTCTTGCTTTCTCCATAATAATTATACCTTTCTCACCTATCTTTGATTCTCCTTTTTAAAAAAATATTTTTCTCTTTAATACAGTTTCAGAGAAAGGATAAATATTCTTACAACTTTAATAACTAGATAGAACTTGGTCCTGGGTGGAGGGCTGTTCTAAAACTGATTTTTTGCCCTTAGGGTCATTGGAACTTATTAGTTCCTGTTTTATTTGAGTCCTGAAATATTTTAGAAATCTTCAACAGGCCAAAGAAGAATGCATTTGATCATATTTGCTATGTTTAACCTTAGAGCCAACTGTGGCAGCATCTTACTGTTAGAATGCCCCTGTTCTTTTATGTTCCCTTTCTATGGTCATCAGATCCAGAATGTAAAAAATTCTTTTGTAGGTACATCTCTTTGACACTGGATATATAAAAAATTAAATTCCAGCAAAAAGCTTAGGAACCCCCGAAAGAGTTCTGTCTTCTTCTCTGAGGAAGAAATCTCGTACTGGAGGTATCTGGAACAGAGAATTTTTCAATCATTACATCTTCCCAGGCTGAATTTTCCTCTGTGTTAAATGAATGCGTTGGACAGGCTTACTCCAATGTCTATTCAGTTCTAAAAATGTGTCCTTTGACAGTTGATCTTCATATCACCATCAGTATTTTGTATTTAAGGCTGTTCTTTGTCTTGGCTTTTCAGAGACCTGATCATGTCCTAGAATATCAACGTGATTTGAATGACCCTTGAGATGTCTTTCTCATTCATTCACTCTTATCTCATGTTTACAATTTTATTTTTAATTTTAGTTGGCAGACTGCAGTGACTTAGATTTTTCATGGCAGAATTTTCCTGGTTTATATATTTTTAGAGGGGAAAATCTATTAAAATTATTCATTTGCCAACCTATAATACATGTTCTCTAGGAGTATAAAATTATGATTCACCTTTGCTCTTCACATTGAGGGACAGTCTGACTCCAGAATTGATGTTTGTCAAAATTCAGTCTGTGTATCATAAGAGAAGCATTACATATGTGATATGTTTTCTCTACCACAAGTTATATCCTAATGTTTTAATGATGTAGAGTCTGACCTAAATGTATTTCTCATCAACTTAGATTCCCTTATTCGCTGCCAAAAAAAAAACCCATAGTAAATGAATGGCTAGGTCTTCTTTTTGCTTTTTTATTTTCTGGTGATTTGCTTTATTCCTACATAATTCAACGAGACTGCTTGACTGGGGAGAAACTCATAGCTTATTCCATTTCAGACTAGAGCTTTTAAAGTATTTATTCTCATCAAAATCTTCCCATGAATCTTTTATCTCTTCAGATGTCCCAGCATAGGGCAGACAACTCATAAGAGATCCTTATCTTCCTTCAAGGCACATAATTCTGTATTTGTTGTGTTCCATATGACCAGTCTCTTAAATAAACGTTGAAATTTCTTTCTTATCTGTTCCATTTACCCTATCCTAAACAGTATGAAAACTTGAATAGTAGTAATTTTTTATTTGTAGTGGTTTTTTTTTTTTTTTTTTTTGGATGAAATGTCATGTGTAATCCAGATTTTCTCAGTTTCTTCTGGTAGAAGGAATTGATTGGGCAGTGTTCTAATCTGAAATAGAAAACTTCTTTTAGCAATTTAGTTTTTGACTGTAGAACTGAATGAATGTGTTCAATTGCCTCCCTCTTATCACTTAAAGACCTAGTTAGTGCATTTTAAAGTGGGTATTAAGAAGTTTTAAGGTGTTATTGATAATTCTGGTATTTTCCCCCATTACAGCGCTGGATAAAGCAAGCCTTGGAAGAAGGGATGACTCAAACACCTGTACCCCAAGAGACTAGAACTCAGCAACTATACCAAAGTAATGAGAATAGTAATTCTAGTATCTGCAAAGACAATGCAGGTACGTATCTGAAACCTTTATGAATACATGAGCAGTCATTATTTGAGGTCCACATACAAAATTTCAGTATGAGTACTCTGATATAAAAAAAGAAATAGCATGTTCTCTAAATAGTTACTTTACATCTGTCTTTACAGAGGAAGAGAGAGATCTCAAGTCAGGGATCAGTTTTCCAAGGACGACAAAGAAGGAACTAGACAGTATACAGATAACAGCAGAAATGGTTATAAAAAAGGTTAGATACATTTAAAGTAGTAAGTTTAGGAATCTATGTTCATATGTATAAGGGGGGGAAAGACAAGAAAGTAGAATATTAATATTCAGGAAAGAATAACAATTTTAAGTGGTTGAGTCCGGGGGGCATGATTGAGGGATCTGGGGTTGAGTGAAATGAATATAAAATCGTTATGTTATTAATTGGTTGTTTTCAAATGAACTTGTACAATCAGTTTAAGAAGACATGGCTTTTAAGTCCAATTTAAAGTCCTCATGGGTTTTTAAACGAGAAGGCTTTCACAGTGACCCTCAGAGCAGTTTTCATTGAAAGCACTGGTACATTAGCATGTTGTAACATGTTAACTTATTTTCGTAGTCTTTTTACCAGGGTCTCCTGTCAATGTAAACTTAATTGAAAAATTTTCAAAGCTAGAATGTAGCTCAGTGGTAGAGCATGTACTTTCAACCTTTGCCATAACCTGGCACCAACACAAGAGGGAAAAGTTTTATGTTATTTCCGTAAGATTATGTCTACATTGGTTTTCCAAATATTATGCAAATTAAAATACCAAAATAAATTAGATGCTTAAGCTCATGAGCTATAGTTTACATGGTAATATTTCAGATTTTCGATGGCTGGAGCGGTGGCTCCGAGGTTACAGTGCTTGCCTGGCATGCACAAGTACGCGAGTTCAAACCCCAGCACCACATACACAACGAAGTCTCGGAGCAACGAAAGCCATGTGAAAAACTAAATAAAAATTGATTCTCTCTGTCTCTCTCTTTCACTGTCCCCTTTTTCTTATTTAAAAAAAAAAAATTCAGATTTTCATAAAAACCACCTCATTTTTTATATTCGTCATCTTAATGGGTAATTATTATGAGCTTGAATATAGTTGAGTTAGACTTGTACTGGTAATATCTGCTTTATATTAAAATTGCTTTTAGTTGGGCACAGTGGCACATGCCTATAATCTTGGCAACTTAGCCAGACACTGTCACAAAATAAATAAAAAGGGTTGAGGAGGGGGCTGGAGGGGTGACTCAGCAGTTAAGGTGCTTATGAGGATGCGGTTTTGAACCCCAGCACCATGTACACAACGAAGTGTTGGAGCAACAAAAGCCACATGAAAAACTAAATAAAATTGATTCTTTCTTCCTGTCCCTCTCTGTTCAAAAAAAAAAAGGGCTGGGGAGCTAGCTCAATGGTAAAGCGCTTCCCCAGTACTATCCATCCCACCCTAAAAGCTCCTTTTTTTTTTTTTTTAGATTTTATTTAGGGAAAAACCAGGCTACCACTTTTTAAAGACTTTATTTGGATTATGCCTTATAAGTTAATGTATGTGTAACCCAAGATAATAAAATGTAGTGATACCATTTATTAAAAATATTTTATCCTACCCCAGCACCACATATACAACAGTGTCAGAGCAACAAAAGCCACATGGAAAACTAAATAAAATGGATTCTCTCCTTTAAAGAAAAACTCATCAAAAAAAATTATATCCTGGGGTTCAGTGGTATCATGCTTTTCAGGCATGTGTGAGGATCTGGTTTCAAACCCCAGCACCACATACACAGCTATATGTCTAAGCAGCAAAAACCAGATGAAAAACTAAATAAAATTGATTCCTTCCCCCTCTCCTCCTTTCTCTCTCCCCCTCTCTTTCAAAAAACATTTATATATATATATATATATATATATATATATATATATATATATATATATATACACACACACACACACATACATACATACATACACACATACATGTTTTATTTTGTTATCAGAGATTAAGGCGATTTAGCTAAACAAGATTAACATAAAGAAATTGTGGCAGATTCCCATCAGTATTAACTATTTACTGGCAGCTTTTTTAGATTTAATGGAGTGTGTGTGTGTATCTGTCTACCATGTATTATGTAGGTGTGTGGGTAAGTTTGGAGAAGAGAAATATAAGCAGCTCATGTCCTGACTAGGCAGAGGCTTAAAGAAATAAGTGGGTCACTATGTGCCCTGGTTGGAATGGAATTAGAACTGTTAATCAACCCACCTTTCTTAAGCTTTTACTCTAGTCTCTAGTAAGCAGTGACAAGCATTCACATCTTGCCCTTAAGAATTAACATAAACACAGGGAAAATATTTAATTTACAAATCAAGCAGTAGTCAGATGAGTGATTTATTTTGCTAAAAGTTAGTGTAACTCCTGAGGAATTATGTTAGATGGGGGTGTTTTATTTGCTTGGTTTTTGAGAATACCAAGAGACATTAATCTAAAAAGGGAGACATTGATGTAGTAGAAAGATCCAAACAGACCTTTATCTGAGGACTAACTCTGATGTTACTAAATGTCTGAGTTTCATCTGTAAAATGAGAATAATAATGATAATTGCTTTACGGAGATAATGTAAGATTGAATAATAGATAAAATGTTCAATGCAGTATTGGATGTGTAATTATTAGTCTACACAGAGTATTCTTGTCAAATATGAATACTAGCTACATTAAAGATTTTAAATTCCTAAAAGCTAAATTACATAGAAATCGAAGGTATTACCTTTTTTGTTTTTGTTTTTTGACAGAGAAAGGGAATCAACTTTTATTGATTTTTTTCACATGGCTTTCGTTGCTCTGACACTTAGTTGGGTATGTGGGTGCTAGGGTTTGAACCTGTGTTACTTGCACATGACAGCAAGCGCCATAACCACCGAGCCACCTCTCCAGCCCAGAAGGTATTACCTTTAGGAAAGGCATATTGTGTTCATTATCCATAAATGATGTGGATCCCTAGGAACACCTAAATAATCAACCAAAAAATTTACAATTAATAGCAGCTAAATACAGTCACTGGAGAGAGGGCAAATGCATAAAAATAAATATCATTGATAATCATTGATAATCTGAGAAAGTGTATAAAGAAAAATTTTTTCGTTGCCAACCAACAAAACTAAGAAATTCCCTGGGAATGACCTAATGTGAGATATCTTTTTAAAGTTTGAGGAAATTGGTAGAAATTCCACATTCACTGGGGCTGGAGTGGTGGCTCAGCGGTTACAGTGGTTGCCTAGCATGCAGAAGTACGTAAGTTCAAACCCCAGCACCATGAACACAACCAAGTGTTTGAGCAATGAAAGCCACATGAAAAACTAAATAAAGTTGGTTGTCTCTTTCTCTCACTGTCCCTCTCTCTTTATTTAAAAGAAAAGAAATTCCATATTCACTAATGAAAAGAATAAATGCTACCTATAATATTTATTGTTTATATATACTCATATTCTCCCTTTCCATATAGTTTCTGCCAGCGTAGCTTCTTTTTGAAATTTGATTAAATGATTCTGATATTGATCCTTAGTTGGGGGAAAAGGCTAAGAAAATATCAAAGACCAATGATGAAGTACTTTACCTGGAGGTATAAAACCAGCTGCTAATGCTAATATGAAGCAGTGATTCAGTTAGTAAGATGTTGATGCAAGAATGGATAGATGTGTGGAGCTCCTACTCTATAAATTAAAGATTTCACTTGCTTGGGGATTGAGAAAGAATTCAGTCCTTTCCCAAAACAAATTTTTGTTTTTTCATCATGTTTAATAACCATGTTTCTGTATCCATGTTGTCTCCCCTATGAACGAACAATTAGGTAAAATTTATCAGGTGCATTAAAAATATTTATAATCCTGAGCTGAGCATGGTAGCACAACTCTGTGATCCCAGCTACACGGGAAGCTGAGGCCAGAGAATCACAGGGTCGATGCCAGCCTGCGCAGCTTAGTGATACCCTGTCTCAAATTAAAATTTAAAAAGGGTTGGGGGAACTGATCTGTAATCCTAGCAACCCCATAGGCTAAAACAGGAGGTACGCAAGTTCAAGACCAGCCACAGCAATTTAGCAAGACCCTGTCCCAGAATTAAAAATTAAAAGAACTAGAGATATAGTTCAGTGGTAAAGCATCACTGGGTTCAATTCCTAATACTAAAAAAATAAAAATAAAAAAGGGGACCAAGGATATAGCTACTTGGTATGGTGAGGTGGAATCCCCCCCCAGAAAACTTTTTTTATTTTTTTGTAATCCTAAACTCAGCCATGTTTCATATAGACAGATATCTAGTATGCAGAAATGAGTGTGGAAACCCATATTTTATATACAAAGGTATTACTCATAATTAACAACTACAAAATAAAGGATTGGTAGAATTTTTAATTTTGCCTGCTGTGTGCATATACTTTTGATGGACTAGTGTACACTATTCATTACAGATTTTATTCTTGAGCCAGTGGTATAGTTCAGTGGTAGAACATTAGCCTGGTGTGTCTGAAGCCCTGGGTTTGATGCCCAGTGCAACAGAAAAAATAAATTACACTTGAATCATTTTATCAAATTAGCCTGTAGCGAAATAGCATAGTAACATTTTGAAATACGTTTGTGATCTTAACACTTGAATCCATAAGAATATTAAAATATGATCCATGTCCTATGGAGCACTTCTAGGATGTAAAAATAGTTATTTGAAAATTTATTAATGCAAAGTATTTGTTAGGTCAGATGGGGAAGGGAATGTAATAGTTCATTGGCTGTTATGAATTTAATGATAGAATAACATACTTGCAGTTTTGTGTTTGGTTTTTTGTTTGTTTTTTTTTTTATTTGTTTTGTTTTTAAATCTATGTAACTTGGCACGGTGATGCATACCTGTAATCATAACAGTTTAGGAGGCTGAGACCAGGAGGATTGCAAGTTTAAAGCCAGCCAGCCTTAGCAGCTTAGTGAGACACTATCTCAAAAAGGGCTGAAGATGTGACTCAGTGGTTAAGCACCTCTAGGTTTTTACAAAATTATAAAATAAAAAATAGTCTGTGTAAAAACGGTTTCCAATTATGATCTTCTTTGTGAAAATCAGTTAAACTTTATAATGGGTTATCAGTTTATCAGTTTTTTCTACTGTTGTTACTCTTATTTAACATATTCTAGAGCTATTAGCTAAAGAGACTGCCCCTCAGAAAAAAAAGGTAAGATGTAGAAGGTAGCCATAAAGAGGGTGTATGTATGTGTGTTGTCATGAACAAGTAATATAGCCATCTACCCGGAAAACCCAGGAGAATTAACTAAAAATGGACTAGACATCTATAAGAAGGTTGGATGCACAATAAAAAAATCTTTTTTTCAGGTTAATAACATTGAGCTAACATACATGGAGCAGTATGTTCTATCCACAGTTATAAAAAAGACATGAGAGAACAGTGGAAAGTAAACTTGATTAGAAGTGGCACATCTCAGTGACGAGGGACTTAAATCAAGACTTGAATAACAAAGATTGTGCTATGTTCCTGAGGATGGTCCCCCGTATTCTGACTTGTTTTATAGTATGCACATGGTTGATTAATGATTCCTACAGTTCATTCAGAAGAAAATGTATGCTAGAATTGCTGGAATATTTTGGAGAGCTAAGGTAGATAGAATAACTAGAATAGCCATAATAGTTTTACTAAGAAGTATGTCAATATTATTTGCATATCATACATTAAGTGGACAAAATAGTGCTCTAAAATAAACCCAGTGAATTTAAGAATCTATAAAGATAGGGGCTGGAGTGGTGACTCTGCGGTTACAGTGCTTGCCTTGCATGCATAAGTACACAGGTTCAAACCCCAGCACCATGTACACAATGAAATGTCAGCAATGAAAGCCACATGAAAAACTAAATAAAATTGATTCTTTCGCTCTCCCTCTCTCTTTACCAAAAAAAAAAAAAAAAAAAAAAACTAAGAGATATTTTAAATCAATGGGTGTTGATTTATAATTACAAACGATTTTGAAAGAAGGTACTGTATGTTCTTGTGGAAATAAGATGTAAGTTAGGACTCAGCATAGCGTGCTTACCTAGATGTGTGAGGCTCTGCCTTCAGTCCCAGCCCCACTAAATGAATGAATGAACGGAAGTTGACCGATTGCACCTGGAGATAAAGGGAGAATTGGCTCATAGTTTTGTAGTCTTGGAGTGGGGTGGCAGAGATACATGTTTTTGATTTTAGAAAAAGACCAATGGAATGCAGGCTTAGGGACATGAACAAGCAAAGTTCACAAGTTCACATAAGAATAAATACAATTTTAGTAAGCATATAATAAGCAAACCTTTTGGTTTAAAAATCCTACATGAAGCCATTTATCTAAAAAAAGATGAGTCAAGTGCAGTGATGTATAAGAACAAAAATTTTGTTCACTGGATGTATTTAAAATAGCGAAAATGAGGGACTGGAGCCGTGGCTCAACAGTTTACAGCGCTTGCCTGGCATGAGCAAGTACGCAAGTTCAAACCCCAGCACCACGTACACAACGAAGTCTCAGAGCAGCGAAAGCCATGTGAAAAACTAAATAAAAATGGATTCTCTCTCTCTCTCTCACTGTCCCCTTTCTTTAAAAAAAAAAGCAAAAATGGGCTGGAGTGGTTGCTCAGAGGTTACAGCACTAGCCCAGCATGCACAAGTACACGGGTTCAAACCCCAGCACCACGTACACAACAGTGTCTCTAAGCAACAAAGGTCACATGAAAAACTCAATAAAAATTGATTCTCTCTTTCTCTCTCTCTGTCCCTCTCTCTTTAAAAACAAATAAAAAATAGAAAAAAATGCTTAAGTTGATAAAATTTTGGTAATATTGACACCATGCAGCCATTAAAAAAATGGAATCATAGATTTTTATTCCTTGTCATAGAAAGATTTTCTTACTACATATATATATATATATATATATATATTTTTTTTTATTTTTATTTTTTTTTTTTTAAGAAAGAGGGAGAGAGAGAAGGGTAGAATCAGTTCTATTTAGTTTCTCACGTGACTTTCATTGCTCCAATACTTCGTTGTGTACATGGTGCTGGGGTTTGAACTCTTGTACTCACACATCTGGGCAAGTGCCGTAACTGCTGAGCCACGCTCCAACCCCTTACCATGTATTTTTGAGTAAAAGTAATTATTGAGCAGTATGAGTAGGACAGGAGTCATTGAGGCCATGATAAGAATTGTCTCAACTAACAATATACCAGGTATTTAATGCAGTGTATTAATTTGTGGTATGATTTCAAATTATATGTGCATGTTTACATATGTGAGTATCAGTTTAGAATCTTGAATACACTTGAATACAGGTTTACAAAACATTAAAATACAGGTGAATTTGACCACATACAATTTAACAAAATTTTTTTCTTTTTTAAGAGAGAGGGACAGTGAGAGAGACAGAAAGAGAGAAACAACTTTATTTAGTTTTTCACATGGCCTTCTTTACTGCAACACTTAGTTGTGTAGGTGGTGCTGGGGTTTGAACCTGGGTCCTTGCGCTTGCCAGGCAAGCGCCAAAACCACTGAGCCACCGCTCCAGCCCCATTAACAAAATATTTTAAATTAAAGATATGGGTGAGGGAGTAATTGACCACTGACCCATAAACTTCATACGGGGAAATGTCAGGCCTGTTTTGTTGAGTAGTGTCATAAGTAGGAAGTAAATATACTCATTGTATTAAATGATTGCTCCGTGAGACTGGTAGGCAAGTGGCAGTTTTCATCCAAATTTCCAGGTTTTCTACAATGCACTATATTATTACTTGACTTTAGTAATTACCAGTGTTGGACCTAAGAGAACACAGGACTAATTTTTAGGACTTTTAAGATTTAAAAGATATTCTGAATATAATTCTTGAGTTATGTGTGTATTTCTTCCTCTTTTTTTTTTTTTTT